>QLTV01002419.1:7484350-7500823 GCA_003457575.1 Thermophis baileyi | reverse complement strand
TAAATAAATAAATAAATAAATAAATAAATAAATAAATAAATAAATAAATAAATAAATAAATAAATAAATAAATAAATAAATAAATAAATAAATAAATAAATAAATAAATATGCATTTCAACAGAGCTTGTTGAAAAAAACATTTCTTAGCTTCATTTTGTACTTCCCAAGATAATAAGCAGGCTCTATAACAGATCTTGGTGAATGTAGTTCTCTCATGAGAAAATATGGATATCTAGGTATTGTCAAGCTCAAAGCGCACTTATGCTGTTACAACCATTATCGCTTCTCAGCTTGCCAAAGAACCAGGGGGAGGGAAGGGTGAAATGTAATGCAGGCTCCAGACTTCAAGAAGATGAGCTGTGAGAGCCAAGGTCATTTTAGAAGGTGTTTGCCAAGATCAGAGACTTTTTCTCATAACAATACCATGACACTCAATTGGACAAAGTGACCTGCACTAATAGGGGGGAGGGAGAAATCTATACTGTCCTTATGTGGGTTTGCACGGGAATTAGATAGATCTGATTTTGCCTTCATCAGTGCCAAAATGATGTACTCAATAAAGTTTTGCATTGAGAGATTGGAAGGTCTCGACCGTGCTTGCTTTGGTTGGGTTCGTCAGTTGGAATGTTGACAGGTATGCTGTAGCAGCATTAAGGATTATATTCCTTAGGTTTGCATATCAAGGTAGTGTGGAGGAAAAATGCTGAAGTAAAGCTAGAGGGGCAGCTATTTTCAAGGTAGAAGTACATTCTTTTTAATCATTTTTTTTAACGCAAGGCCGTAAGGAGCATAGCAACAGAAATTTTCTTAATGGCATTTGATATGAGAGTGAAGTCCATGAGACCATGTAGCCTGTATGAATAATGTTTCCACAACCAACAGGACATATAATATTACCTTGTTTTGAGTATCAGATAAAATTCCATCAGTGGTAACTCTCAACATCCTTCTGCTGAACACCATCAATCCCCAGACCTCCTGATAATCCCCCATGTATCTTACATGCAGCTAAAGCCATCCAATGTATCTCATAGATGATAATGGCAGGAAAAGTAGAAAATGTTACATGCAACTTTGGAAGAATTTGAGAATCTAATAAAGACATAGTAGTTAATACAGTTGGAGGTCATAAACACCTGAGTGAGAAACACATAAAAGTTCTATATTTTTACCATAGGGTTAAGCACTAAAAAATAATTCTTATCCGAATATATGTATTAATCTGAGTAAGAATGTTTGTGCCATCATCAAGGCGATTTTTATCCTGTATTCTTATTTCTCCTATCCATTTTTAGATTCATACAATCTTGTATGTCTTGTAGATGACCTGTACTTTTTCTCAACTGACACTTTTTGTATTTGATGAAGTGGATTACATTCCATAAAAGTCGATACTACATTTCTTAAGTGCTACAAGACTCTGCTGTTTTTTCCACCACTAACATAGACTGCATACTAGTCAAGTTGTAGAAATCATAGAATCATAGGACTAGAAGGGATCTTGGAGGCCTTCTAGTCCAACCCCCTGCCCTGTTTAGTGTATAATTGGTAAAAATGCTACCACATTTTATGAAATGCTGCTGACCACGTTAATTGTTGCCGTGATTAACTGCTTCACCTACATGTGCTATCACTGCATGTTCTCCACAGCACAAAAACTCCTCCCAGTCTCCACGAAGAAGGTTGAAGGTTAACACTTTTCCATTTTTCTCAGATTTTCAGCCAAATATAAACAAAAAATAAAAATTGCAGGATCAACACTACTTAGTCTCTTTTCATCACACTTCACTGTATATGTTTCAGTGGGGTATGTGCATGTACTAAAAAATAAATCACAGATGGTGTTCCTTCACATGATTTAATTGTTCAAGTCATTTATCAGTAACACAACATGCTAACACCCTACATGGTCCAGTTAAGCACATATGTCCTTTGGGAGTTGGGCGGCATACAAATATAATATAATAATATGCACATAAGCCTTTATATGGCTGTCTGAAATATCTTATGAATTGTTGTTTATCATCCTCAACACTTTTACCCTCACAGATAATTATCACAGCTAGTATAATAAGCTCCATCTTGAGATGCCTTGGAGTATAATGCTCCTACAACAATACTCTGCAATGTTGTAGGAGTAACATTCCTCTAATGAGAACCAGGCAGAGATCCCCACTACCAATATTGAATGAGACATTCCCTGACATTCCCTAAGTTTCAAATCCCAAGTAGATCCCACATAGCATCACTACAGAATATCGTAAGGGTATTAAACTAAAAGCTTATAGAGTAACTCCTGGAATCTGATGGTACTGATCATTGTTCAAGAGGATATGATGTTGATCAACATCAGGTCAATATCTAAAAGGAAAGAGATATCATCACATTAAATTTAGCTTCTCAGCTAAAGCTTGTAGATTAAGGTAAACTGAATAAAACCTTCTATAGCAATTGCATTTGTTTGTTATTATTCATGGTCCAAATATGATTAACATTGCAATCTTAAAGATCAGAGATTTCTAACTTTGCTCAGACTAACGATTACAGTGGCACTTAAGTTATGCTCCAGAAAGTGTCTGGCGTAAGGAAAATATAAATTTAATATCTATTGCTAACCTTATTTCTTTTTAAGTCTTTACATTGATGTGATTTAATGGCTTACAACCCTGAGAAAAGCATAAACAAATATACACATCCATTAGTAACATAAATAAAAATCCATCCCCTCTACAATCTATTCCTTTACGTGCTTGATTCACCCATAAGCATCTGCTCCAAAAATAAATAAATAAATAAAACCTCAAAGGGCCAACTCAGTGGATCATTAGGTTTATTTTTCTTCCATCACTTTTCTATATTTCTATTCCTCTGAGTTAAATTTAAATATGGCTTCATTGTTCTTAAGTTTATTATTATCACAGATTCTTAATATTGGTGCAACTGCACTATGTATAATATGTTCAGTTATTCCTGTGGGTTGCTTTCAGTGATGGGTTGCTCCTGGTTCGGCCCAATTCGGCGAACTGGTATTGGCGGTGGTGGGAGGCTCCACCCACCCACCCAGGACGCTTCTGCGCATGCGCAGAAGCGTCATGCGCGAGCGCGTGTGCGCGCGCAAACCTTTAACAGCGGGATTTAGAACCCACTACTGATTGCTTTGGATTAATACAGTGGTTAAAAACTTAGCCACTGTGATTGGCTAGTGGTCAGAATGCAGTATTGCAAGCTAATTCTGCTGACTGCCGAGGGTTCGATCCTGACTGGCTGAAGTCTTCCATCCTTCCAAGATCAGTAAAATGAGGACCCAGATTGTTGCGGGCAATACGCTGACTCTGTAAACTGCTTAGAGAGGGCTGTAAAGCACTATGAAGTGGTAAGTTTAAGTGCTATCGCTATTTGGTTTATCTTGGTTACAGCCCAAGATTATGTATGAATCCACTCAATTGTGGCTGACGCAACACACCACCATCTAATTCAAATTTTTAAAAAAGGGGAGGGGGAGGTTAGCACAGCACATAAATCCAGTCATTAAGCATATTCTAAATACTCTATGATTAAGTCTGGATTTGAGCTTTTGCTTTTAGTTTTTATCTTTATTATAACTTTAGACTGTGCACTTAACACCAGGAAAAGTTTATCTAGCTGTTCTAATTCAGTTCTGCTGCAAGTGCAGAATCTCTGTTCCCCATCAATAACTCTGACTGTTTTATATCAGTGGTGACTGGAGGCCTGCAGTGCAGATTATTCTCTATGTACAAGGCTACTGTCCATTGAAATATATAGTATATCTTCAGTTAAGACAGAACTCCAAATGGGACTCATGGTGTTATGAAGAATTATATATCATTTGCACTTCCTAGCAAAATCAATGTCTTTGAGTATATTTGATCACATTACTTAGACAATTCAGCTAACTTATTTTTTGAATGAATAATTTATGTATAACCATTGATATTTCAGAAGAAATAAAAAAAAAAACCACATAGAAACAGTATGGCTTTCTCCTCTCCTCCCATATTTTTATTAGAGAAGCTGAGGGGGAAGGGAGGAAGTCATATATTGTTTTTTGCTTTTTTTTCCCCCTAGAAAGGCAATACATAAAGCAAAAGCTTGGCAAATGAAACATGCAATAAAATATTTTAAACACTAGTAAAAAGACATAATATACAAAATATTTTAATTTATTAGGGGGGAATCATAAGTAGGGTTAGAAAGATTTAGTTAATGTTTAAAAAGCTTATAAAGTATAGCGGAATTAATGATAACCAAACTGTTGGAAATTTGATGTTAGTTTTGTTAATGGAGATTTTCAGAATATTAATCCACTGGAGCATTGAAATTAATAGGAGTTCACACAACATGCTAAGTTAAATTCTTGATTAAGAAGCATGAATTTCCAATTCCCTTCCCATTATGCCCAACTTAGCTTCACAGCTTGTCGTATTATCCAAAAATGAACAGGCTATCATCAGACTTTATAGAACCTGGAATTTGTAAACTGATAAAAAATCATGGAAACATGGGCATTAGCAAGGGGGCTAAAATAGCAATAGCACTTAGACTTATATACCGCTTTACAGTGCTTTACAGCCCTCTCTAAGCAGTTTACAGAGTCAGCATATTGCGCCCAACAATCTGGGTCCTCATTTTACCCACCTCAGAAGGACGGAAAGCTGAGTCAACCTTGAGCCTGGTGAGATTTGAACTGCCAAACTGCAGGCAGCCGGCAGTCAGCAGAAGTAGCCTGCAGTTCTGCACTCTAACCACTGCGCCACCATGGTTCATTACATATATAATGGCCATTAAAAAAGGAGAAGAACTTGATTGCTCAGTTATGGCTGCAATTTTTTAATCAACCCTCCCCCTACAGTCACCCCTGTTTTCATACATCCTAAATGGCCGCTTTAACAATGTGATAAACTGAATTGAACTCTAGGTTGGGGCTGCCAATATGCTCATTAACTAAGATGTGCGGCTCACTGATTGAGTTTAGATCAGGCCTGATCTGATTTCAAAGGAAAATTGGGGAAAAATAATAATGAGAGAAAATACAGGTAATCCTTGATTTACAACAGATCATTTAGTGACCATTCGAAGTTACAACAGCATTGAAAAAGGCAACTTATGACTGTTTTTCACAGTTAACGATCACTGCAGCAGGCCCATGATCACATGATCAAAATTCAGTCACTAGGCAACCGATTTGTATTTATGATGGTTGCAGCGTCTTGGGGTCATGTGATCACCTTTGGTAGCCGTCTGACAAGCAAAGTCAATGGGGAAGCCAGACTCACTTACCAACCATGTTACTAATTTAACAACTGCAGTGATTCGCTTAACAACTGTGACAAGAAAGATCGTACAATAGGGCAAAACTCACTTGACAAATGTCTCACTTAGCAACATAAATTTTGGGCTCAATTGTGGTCGTAAGTCAAGGACTAGCTATAATAGTATCACATCTTATTTGGTATTAACCAACAAAGCCTCAAGACACAGCATCTGAAAGAATGTTTTGCCTCATATATTTCTACATTTTCCCTAAGGACCTCCTTGCTCTAGATGCCTCCAGCTCTACTAGCATGGTTAGGAACTGTCTCAAAACGAATTTTCTCATTAACTCTGGCTCTGAATGCCTTGTACAGTGAAATCTGTCTACAACTTCAATTGTATTCTCTTTCCAACATCAGACAAACACTTCTTTTTTTTTTTTAGTTTTCCAAGCCTTTTAATCTACTAATCTGCTTAATTTCTAAATATTGTTGAGATATTTTAATTTAATTCATTCAGAATTGTATACACACATACACATATAGTGCATGTGTATGTATATATGTATGTATCTGTGTGTAAATTTAATCTGCAGTAAATTATCTTGGGGGAGCAACTGCTTTAAAATGGTGAGCTCACCAATTTTAAAAATACAAGTTAAATAAAATTAAGAATTACATATTTTACCTTCAGCTCTTTAGAGAAAAGGCAAGACTCAAAACATGTATAATAAATATATAAATATTAACATTGAGATTATATAATCTCAAACATTATATTGAGATTATATAATCTCAAATGTTATATTGAGATTATATAATATCAAAATATAACAAAATGTAAATATTCCAAAACGGATTTCTACGTAAATATCTCTGGCTGAATGGGGAACTGCATTTCAAATATGTTGGGAAGGACTTTTCTCAAATGCTCATTCTGCAGACATTAATTCATTCCCAGGAACTCAAGCCAATATAGCCATAGGAGCTGAAATTCAGTACATAGTGCATCAGATTGAGAAAAAGTGCAGCAACTATATGTAGATACTCTTTTATAAAAATCAAAATCTAGTTATTTGGATATTTACCTTACTCTCTTGTGAAATGGAACTTCTCCATTTTAATTTCATTCTCATTGTATAATAATTTTCTCTGGTTTTCAATAAAAAGCACACTTTTTAATCTAATTAAAATAATGATCTATTTTAAGTATAAAATATACTTTCTATAACCTCCAACTACAAAGAGCCACTTTATTGGAACAACTATCTAGGTGAGTCTTTTTGTTTCCAGAGTGTTTCAAGGAAGCAAATATCTGCTTCCCCGCCCCCCACCCCCAGATAATAACTCTTCACTCATCGCAGTACTTTACAGCTCTTCTCAAAATCCCTGCATGGTTGATAAGGATAGGACACAGCAAGCATCAAAAGTGTGAAGGGATTTGAACTTCAGACTCCCTTGTCTGCCTATCTACTAGCTAGTATCACTCTGTATCAGGAGTCTGTAAAGCAGGGATTGGGAATATCTCAGCTTCCAATTTTTTATAAGCCGCCCAGAGTCACTGAGAGTGGGTGATCATATAAATTCTCTAAAAAATAAATAAAAAAAGATAAGTAAATTCTAAGCATCCCTCACTGATGACCAGACTGGATGAACTGCAGGGAGTTGTAATTCAGTAACATCTAAACAATCACAAATTCCTTCTTCCCTGTGATGAAGAATATAATAATTCACTAAAATATAGATTCTGGATGGTTCCTCAATACAACTGCTCTGACAAGAAGATGACAACATGGGCACTAAAAGAGAACCATGGTTTTTAGAATCAGAATGAGAGGGACAATTTAAATATTTTACAAAATGATGAATTATTATAATTTGTCATGGTGTAGTCCCTTTTTCCCCCAAAAAAATAGCGGGCAAGAAGAGGAATTATCGATTGTATTTTAGCCTGTGAATGTAAAAAGAACGATCTGGTAATGCCATCAGGGACCCACTACAACTCTAGGAATAAAACGAGAAGACATTGACAATGAACAGAAATCAATGTTGAAGTAAGTGTTGTCTGCTGCTAGGTGACCTCCAACATACTGACTCCTTTGCTTTGTGCTTGTGGAATTACTGATGGGGACAATGTAATAAGGGTCAAACAAAGCCTGGCTTCCCCAGGTCAGGCAAAACAAACAAATCAATAAATAAACAGGCATGAGATAGAAGCCATTCACAGCTGTGTTCAGGTTGCAAAATTCTGTGTTTCAGTTCGGTTTAAGTGACGTTGATCTAATAATGAGAAGTGGGCAGCATGATGAATGAGCAAAACCGTGTCTCAGCAGAAATAGGTTTATAAACAAGCACCTGCCATAAATCACTGAAACGGCTTTGTCAAAAGTAGCCAAGGACCCGATGCATCTTTATAATTACCCATGACATCCTTTTGTCTTGCTTTCACGTACATGGCTCATCACCAGGATCATTTGTTTTGCTTTGGCTGTGATCTGAATTATCTGCATTCTGTTTTGAGATAGGGGTTGATATCTTGGGAAGTTTACAAGGCAAATCTTTAACAATCACATTAAAGACAGGAAAGGTATCTTTTTTTTTCATTTAATAGCTTAAATGTCAAAAAAATATTCCTATTATCATATAGATAGATCTATTATATCATTTTTTTCTGTGTGTATTTATGTCTATTATAATAATATAATATTAGCCTGATAGTGTTGGAAATAAGAGTATAGACTAGGAAATGCTGCAAACAATTAATCTCATGCTCTCTTGGCTTGCTTGACATTTCTCTGTCTCTTTCCCTTCTTTTCCTTTTTTTCTCTGTCTCTCTTTTAATTTTGCATATCAGCTTCAATTAAACAAGATCAAGTTGCTTGTATGGCTTGAAGTAAGTTGTTAAGGAATTGTGCAGAGTAACCTCTGGGCCCTGAAGGTTTGCACAGTTCACCGTAATGTTGCAGTAGATATGAGTAATGATTCAGTCAATACACAGATACGTTAAGTGTATAAAAGTAGTTTACTTAAAGAGATAGCACAGTCCAAATAACAGTCCGAATCATACACGTTCTATCAGTCAGTATTCAGAAGTACAGCAGTCTTCTTACCAGCCTTTCTTTGTCTTTATCAGCAAACAAAGATTCTCTACTATCACAGATAGCTAGCTACACACAGAGCTTACTTTCAGACACGAAGTCACTCAGCAATGAATCAGCAAAAGAGAGAGAGAGAGCTAACCATGTTCTCTAACACCCTCTTATGGCCATTACTGCCAGAATGCACCAATGCATTTAAAGCCATATTACATATATACATTAAACAGTGATTTGTGGCTTGTTTATATTAACCAACCCAACCGTTTGGACAGAGTCCTAACATAAGTCATAAAATTTATTCCTTATTGTGTTTCCTTTTACATAATGAGTTAGCCGCCCCAGAGATTACCTTCTACGGATAGTGAATGGGTTGAAACAAATAGGTGAGGTGGATCTTTTCAATTTTTTGTATTTGGGGAAAGTTCCTCTCCTTCCTTCCTTCCTTCCTTCCTTCCTTCCTTCCTTCCTTCCTTCCTTCCTTCCTTCCTTCCTTCCTTCCTTCCTTCCTTCCTTCCTACCTACCTTCCTACCTTCCTACCTTCCTACCTTCCTACCTTCCTACCTTCCTACCTTCCTTCCCATTTTAAGATTTATCCTGAAAGATTTCTGCTTCCTGCCTCAACATCAATTTTCAACTATTGTGACTAAAGGAGTTCCATGGGGCAGTAAAGAAAGTTCTAATTTATCACAGGTAATTGACAGGATGGGGATACAGGGATCATGTGCTCAGTGAAACCTTCATACTAGTTGGGGCCTCTCAGCTGCCTAAAGATGCTGGATGCTGATATCAATCTTGTGATAGGTTTGTCACTTGAAGGTACTCTACTGTTTGGTCTCCATAAGTCTACTCATTATAAAGAGGACATATTGTTATGATTGGAATAAAACCTGTATGATTGTGACTATTGTTACCACTATTGGTTATCACAGATATTGAGACATATTTAATGAGAAGAAGGGATATTGGAGAACTTGGCCATGAATTTCTTTTCCTGAGATATGATATGTATCCAAACAGTATCCATTCAGCAAAAACAAGTGGAAGTAATTAGCATTTGTTTCATAATATTTTTCAGCTCAGAATTAGCTACAACAGTGCAATTATGCACATATTAGAGAAAGAAGCATCCACATTGTGTATCAAATGTGACAGTTAAACTGAGTGCAAATCATTGTGGATTCTCCTGTGAATTATTTATATTTGGAAAGAGAGGATTACTGAGAATGCGCAAAGGTTATCACTGGATTTTGCATTGCCTTGGAAATGAGATTAGCAGGGGAGGTCACAAAATTAATCACTTTTCTGAGGATATTTCATAACACCCGAGAAAATAAAAGCTTTTTCTCTTAACATTTCTAGGAAATTTATATACATATATAATATTTTAATGCCAAATTCTACTAATACTTGCATTGAAATTGTTAGATGGAAATAGAAAGTAGGTTAAAGATCTATTATCTATCTATCTATCTATCTATCTATCTATCTATCTATCTATCTATCTATCTATCTATCTATCTATCTATCTATCTATCTATCCATCCATCCATCCATCCATCCATCCATCCATCCATCCATCCATCCATCCATTTGAATTCTTCTAATAGTAAAGACAATGTTCTTACAAATGGTGGGGTTTTTTTGAGGTTACACAAGGCTATATTAATTTATCTGCCTTTGTGATCATTGTATAATTTGTCTGCTTCGTGCTCTCACCAAGCACTAGAATTGATAAGTTAGATTTCAAACCAGCATCATGCTCGGAGAAAAACACAAGAGATTAAAAGCAAACAAAATTTAACAGCTTGAAGGTACAAGTTGATTGAGTTTGACTTTCTAAAATGTGTTTGTATTTCCTACTGTGACTTCCCTGCTTTAATTGATGCTCAATCACAATTCTAACATGCCTTCATCCTGGTAGTTTACAACACAGAATTGCCATAACTGTGGCAGAGAAAATTCTGACTGAACAATAAATGCCTGTGCACTCAGGTCAACCCATTTAATTTCCCTTTCAAATCCAATTGTTTCCCCACTGTGCTTATTAGATGCAAGCATACCGTCTGTATTTGAATGCACTGCCTTCACCACTTTGGCATTGTTTACCTGCTGCCTTGGCAATTACAGATGCATGTGTCTCTGTTCAGCCTGGTTGTAAGTTTCCAAATAGGACACCGTTTAACATGTAACCAGAGCAGAAGTACACAGATACACATAAAATAACTACAGTCTAATGAAAATGCGTACTGTGAATCACCTGAGACAGTGGAAGGGAAATCTCACCATTTTAGAGCACTGCTAAGTGACTTAAGAATGCAGTTAAAATGCATCGGCTCTATTATCTTTTCTGTGTTGAAAGAATGAATTCCATAGTGGTTTGGATTAAGGTGAGCAGATTCATAGATGGATTCTAAATAGAAAAAGTTCGGTTGACTTTTTCCAGCCTCCCCAGAAAATAAATCTGTTTTTTTATTAAAAAAAACAACAACTTATTGTTAGGTTAAATGTGGCTAGGAAGTTTATGGAATCAATAGTAATTAACACACAAATGAGTTAAAAGCTGAAAGGGTTTGTTAAGCAAAGCATAGCAGAAGAATAAGTTCAACTGCAAAACATAACAGGTAGAAAAAACATCCATAGGAAAGCAATAAAACAAGACATGGTAAATTCACTAGAATGTCAATACAGGACAGAATATTGCATCACTTCAATAATCATGAATCCCTCGTCCTTATCAAAGGCAGCCACAAATATTCCCCAGATTATTCTAACTATGTATAGCACATTTTCTGAGTAGGTTTATAGATTGTGTTGGTCATCTTGGAGAGAGAGGGAGAGGGAGACAGACAGACAGACAGACAGACAGACAGACAGACAGACAGACAGACAGACAGACAGACAGACAATCTTGGATTCAATGTTGCCCTTGCCTTCTTTGTGGGGTTGAGTGAGAGTGACTGCCCCACGATCACCCAGCTGACTTTCTGCTCAAGGCAGGACTAGAATTCATAGTTGTCCAATTTGTCCAGTCATCCAGTTTCTAACCTAGTGCCTTAACTACTATATCAACCTGGTTCTCTTTACAAAATATAGGAGGTGTAAATTATCAAAACATTTGGAGATGATTCTCTAAGCACATCTAATTGATCAGTTAGATGAAATCAGTTAAGAAACCTCCTTGGCATACAATTGTAATTCAAACTGGTCATTTATGCTTAAAGTTTTGGAAGACATGCACTCTGGGGACAATGTTATTCAAGAGATTGAGTCAACATATACATCTCAGAAGGCACATATTATTCTTAATGGCAATTTAACTAAATCATGTGAGACACAGAAGGGGACAAGACAAGAATATTCTCTGTCCCTGTTGCTTTTTATTTTGGTTCTTGAGGCGTTGAACAGAAACATTAGACAGGATGAGAAAATAAGGGGATTAAAAATGTAAACAGAGATTTACAAATTAAAGGCTTTTGCTGATGGTTTAGTTTTTATTTTACAAGATCCTCAGCATTAGATTAAACACTTAATGAATAAATTAAAGGACATTGGTGCATTAGCTGGCTTTAAAATAAATTAACAAAAAACAAATATGTTGGTTAAAAATGTAAGTATACAAGATGAAGACACCCTGATGAAAAAGACTAGCTTTAAAATTGAGAAGAAGGTTAAATATTTGAGGATCACATTGACTAATATGAATTGTATGCTGTTTCAGAATAATTATATTAAAATATGGAAAGACATTTAAAAAAAGACAAACTAGGACAAACTACAGGGGTGAGATGAGTGGCATGAGTGAATTGGGAATTGCACTGATCATGCTATTGAAACACGAGAGTCATTAATGCTACGAGTTTACCTTATCCTTTAGTGATGAGCATCTGTTTCTAAAGACAATGATGCCAAAAATAATGAAACGAATGTCGTGACATTCTACGTTTTTGTATTTGCGTTACAATGTTGTCACTTGTCCTCCTTGTTTCTCCCATCAGTGTCTAAGTGTCACTTCCAAATATTTTGAGCTATTCATGGCAAAATAAATCTATGTATCTAAGAGCTCTAAAGGATGCTAGGCGGAATCCTTGTAGGTGGAGTTTAAAATACCTTCCCAAATATTTTTTCTACTACAAGAGCCGAGGTGGCGCAGTGGTTAGAGTGCAGTACTGCAGGCTACTTCAGCTGACTGCTAGCTGCAGTTCGGCGGTTCAAATCTCACCTGCTCAAGGTTGACTCAGCCTTCCATCCTTCCGAGGTGGGTAAAATGAGGATCCAGATTGTTGGGGGCAATATGCTGACTCTGTGAACCGCTTAGAGAGGGCTGTAAAGCACTGTAAAGCAGTATATAAGTCTAAGTGCTATTGCTATATTTTCTCTTATGCTCTTCATAAACTACATAGCTTGCAAAAAACAAAACAAAAAAACCCTCTGCTGTTTATTATGCATTCCTTTAAAATATATTTGTGGAATTCACTCTATTTAGTGGAATAATTCCTTCTTGGTGTTTGTACACAATAGGGTCACGATCCAAACTGCAGCTTCCAGGCACATCTATTATTATCATACTGATAACAGTTATCATTCTCTCTCTAGCAGTCTTTGTTACACAGAGGCAAAATAGGATTACAGTAAAACTGAGGAGTTCAAGTTAATTTCCTACCATGCAGGAATTGTTTACATGAACAGCGGCATTAGAGGAACTTTGTATGCACAGATGGGTGAATTTGAGTGGGTCTGGGTACATATGCTTTAAAATCATTCAGGACTAAATATTCTAATCGTTTTGTTTTTACATGCTTCCTGGATCTTATTCCAGGCTTATTAAAATAAGAACCCCACAAAAGATTATTAAAATATTTGAATGATACATACACACATTGCGGTCAATAAGAAAATATACCTTAGCTGCACGCTGGCAAATTGTCATTGCTAGTGACAATTATGTATAAATATACATAATACACATACAGATATGCATACATATACATGACTACATTAACATGAAATTCAGCATGCTCTCTTTCTTTAAAGAGGCAAATATATCTGAAAATTTCATTTATTTCTGCCATTTTAATAGTCCAATGAAGTTACACTTAGGCTTTATTCTTCATCAAGGACCTACTTTGTACATAAATTCCATCATATTAAACCAAAAGAAGGAAAAAAGTGTTATAGTCATTGGTTTGATGTCCATGATAACCAGTGGAAGAGACAATTGGATTGGGCAGCTTCCAAATCTGCTTAGAGGTCAACAAATCAAATCATTCAATCATGATCCAACCCTAATCTTATGACTGAATGCACCTCTATTTTTGAGAAGTTCTGTGTACATTGAATACTCTGTGACAATGTTTGATGAGGCATGTATAGAATTTATTTTTCAGCAGAGAACATCAAACTTATGGAAACAAAAAGATACGAGCATAGATTTGTTCCCTCTCGTGAAATAAATGGAGAACCAAGATGTGTACAAGCATCTTGTATTCTGGAGCCTTGATACAGAATGAATTCAGGATGATTTCCTTTCCTTTCCTTTCCTTTCCTTCTTTCCTTTCCTTTCCTTTCCTTTCCTTTCCTTTCCTTTCCTTTCCTTTCCTTTCCTTTCCTTTATTCCCCTCCCCTCCCCTCCCCCCCTCCCCTCTCCTCTCCTCACATTTGCTTTGATTTTCCCTTTATTTTGGACAAAGGGTATTATGTTTAAAATATTTTTTTTTAAAAAAATTAATCAGTTTTTCTTTAAAAAAAAAAGTCAGATAGTAAATTACTTTGGCACCTTGTCAAATGGCAAAAATAAATAAAACCAAACATTGTGCAACATCCCACACCTTGCAAACAAGGAAACACGTCTTATTATTCAGTTTCTCTAGAGACTTAGAGGGGTTTGTTCATGTTTCTGTAGCCACTGCCAATATTATAACACAACTTTGGCTCTTCTGAAGTCTAATTCCTTTCCATTGAGACATTCATCTTTAGAAGACAATGGGTTTAGTGAAGCAGACATTAAAATTCTGTACACATGTTTTCACCTTGAGAAAAACAACTGGAAAGGAAGTCCATTCTGATTTTATAAACATTAGAAAACTGGTCAAAAACAAAAAGATTCAGACCAATCTCTACAGATTAAAAATCTGTTGAGCTGAGATAAACAATTGCATTCCAATTTCTAATAATGTTCTCCCATTGTCCGCTCCTTCATTTTGCCACAGAGAATTTGAAAAGTTTGAAAATAGACATAGGGCAATGTAATGGCACTATTTGGTTATTGAAGATGCTTAGACACAGTTTGTGCTGTGCTGTATATTTTCCTCAATCAGTTTCCCTTTCGATGAGTTTAAGCCCTACATTTTGTCACAGAGAAAAGTGCAGCAAGCAGATAAAGAGATTAGTTTTCAATAATGGTTCAAACGGTGATCCTGAGTAAATTTGCCTGAGGGATATACTAATCTCATTTCAGTTTTATTGTATGCCCTGAGGACAAACCATACTCCAATTCTGTCCATTTAGTTTCCTGAATTCCATTTTTTAAAGTCCACCACTATAATAATTAATTGAGATAGCTTTCATCAACTTGTATTTAACTTGTCTTAGAAGCAGTTCTATTGCCTCTTAATAGTCCACAATTTCTTTTCTACTTCCTATCTGGCAAAGAAAAAAAAATGACTATTTTGCACTGTTTTTACACTCCTTTCTCCTGGTATATATATATATATAATCTTACACACATACCTTTCCGATTGTGTCCGAACAGTGTTTGTAAGCTTTTTTTTTCCTACCAGAGAAGACATTCTCTTACTATTTCCAATTTAATATATATTTTGCCTTTTAAATTTCAAAGTACTTCACAAATTCTGGAATATATGGATTTCCTCTTTCACGTACCCAGCATGCTACCTTGGATAATAGCTGGTTAAAACTTTCTTTTTAGAGGAGTCATGTCTCTGCTCCATTCTGGAGAATGAGTTAGGAACACCTGCTTCATGCACCATTTAATGGTTTACTTTGAATATCACGTTTCAACAATTTATGCATATGACTTTTAAATGTCATTGGTTTATAGTCCCTTTAGCACAGAACAGCATTAGCTTCCTTTGTTTTTCTCCTCCCGATAGAACCTCTCCCTTACACACGAAGAAGGTGGCTCAGGGAGAGGGAGTCAAAGAGATCATAAGTGCATCAAACTAGAACAGGGCTGAAATTCTCTGGAAATTTATTTTCTGAAATCTTCTGAGAATTTTCATTAGAATGTCAGCCCCATTCCAATATTTAGAAAACATTAATTCTGAGGTCCTGAAAAATAACTAGGCAAAAAGTCATTTCTTTTTTGTTTATTCACTGAATGGAAAAATTAGGAGACAAATGGGGAAGTGTTATGTTCCAACTGTTTAAACTGTGTTACATGGTTCCAACCAGGTCCAGCGTTTGAGCGGGAAAAAGCTCAAACGCTATTGGCTGGTCTGTCTGACAGCTCCCTATAAAAGGGCAAGCTGTCAGACTGCTCTTTGCTGGTTGCTGATACAAGAGCTGAAATAAAGAGCTGTTTTGGAAGTCTGTCTCCTGTCATCTCTACCCACTATCTAACAGTGGCGACGAGGGCTTGGGTTCAGGAGAACCGTGACTGCTTCTTCAGCGATTCCAACCAGCCAGGCAGCTACCTTTCTGCCTACTCTCTGCCGCGATGTCCACCTTCCACCCTCCGGCGCCTTTCGACCCGACCCGGGAGAAGTGGGACTCCTATATGCGGCGCTTCGAGTGCTTCCTTGAGGCAAACGACATGCTGGGTCTGACCGACAACCGTAAAAGAGCTGTTTTTCTCAGTCACTGTGGCCCCGAGGTGTTTGACACCGCGGAGTCTTTGTCAGACCCAACACCGGTCCAGACCGTTCCGTGGCAAGTGCTTCAAGCCACGCTGAAGACGCACTACGCGCCCACCCCGTCCAAGGTCGTCCGGCGATACGAATTTCGGCAGCGAATGCAGCAAGAGGGCGAATCAATAAATCAGTATATCGCCGCCCTCCATAAGGCATCCGGCCATTGCGAGTTCCGCGACCTGGACGACCCAGAGAGCAGCGACGATGACAGCGTCTGCCGCACCGATCGCCGAT
>QLTV01002419.1:7436960-7472522 GCA_003457575.1 Thermophis baileyi | reverse complement strand
GGACAGAAGAAGGCATCATCCCCACTCCGCATAAGCTCTTAGTTTTTAGTCTATTTAATTTTTGCAATGTTAATTATTCCTATATGTATAATTGTTTTTATAATTCTATTTTTATTGCATTGTAAGCCACTCAGAGTTATGCTGGATAGTAAAATAAAATAAAATAATAAAATAAAATAAAATAAAATAAAATAAAATAAAATAAAATAAAATAAAATAAAATAATAAAAAAATAATAAAGCCTTCGTTCTTAAAATTTCTATCACAAAAACCAAACGCAACACTTAATGATTACATCATGAGTTAATGGTTGTAACCAGTCCTGTCCTTTGGATTTTATGCTGAGTTATGTTATCCTTTAAATATATGGTTATCAATCTTTTTCTGTCCTTATTTATTTCATATTATAAAATAATAAACAAATAAAGAGAAAAAATAAAAAAGGAAAGCCACAAAGAAATAAAGAGGAACAAGGAAATAACAAAACCAGACTTAAATATAAGAAATTATTCAGCCTAATTTTTAAAGAAAACAAGAAACTTTAACCATATGAAATATTCAAGAAAACTCAGTCATTTCTTTCCTTGACCCATATATGTGTGTGTGTGTGTACACACACACACACACACACACACACACACACACACACCATATTATCTTTCCTATTTAGTTCTATAATATCACCTATGCCTCCTGATTAAGCCTTGCTATGGTTAAGCATCTAAAATTTCTACAATAACTGGAAAGTAACTGAACTTGATGCCATCTGAATTATGTAAGGAATAGCTGTGGCAGGTTCAGGATTTGCAACAGCTATTTGCCCACAGGAATTCACCAAGTGAAATTGGCCTTGTTAAATGTGTCATAAATCACTGTAATCGAGCATGATAGTTTACATGAACATTAAAAATGTTTCATTTTATGATTATAACGAAGGAAAGACATTCAGAAGCAAAAGGCAAAGATCTTAGTAGGTTCTTCAATGCACCTTCTTTCTAAATTTGATAAACCACATTTAAGCCTCTTCCAGTTTTCTGGCTCTATTCTGTAATTTATGGATTATGCAGGCAAGAGAGTTTTATATTAATCTCATTTTTTTCAGCAAGTCGGCACCAACATTTCTTTATAGTAACAAAATGTTTGTATTCTTGTTATCTTTCCTTCCAGCCCCTTTACCAGCCAGCCAAGTAAATCTCATAAAACAGAACGTTTTTCTGGATCATATCCCAGAGTGTGAAAGACACTAAGGGGACACTAATTTGGCATTGTGACTCTGTCCAGAAATTAGCACAACTTTCTTATCAGCAATAGTAGATAAAAGAGAGGAAGGGCTTTATCAGATGTAGAATATATTAATTTGAAGGTTCCTTTTTTTCTACTCCAATTATATACAAGAGTTATGGGCAAAATATAATTAGCATCCAATGTAATATTCTAGAGTTGAAATATGAACATCATTTAAAGTTCTTTCATATTTGGAATATTCATATACAGCATGGAATATTTGACATAAAACTTTGATTTGCAATAGATGTGAACTGGTTCTGCATCCAGAAATCTCTGAATACTTGTACTAATGAATACTTTTCCTGTGTGTCTCCTAGCTATCACTTGCTGGCCATGTAGTGTCCTCTTATCTGGGACAGCATCCTCAATAAACTTGAATGATGCTTGATTTTATTTTATTACAGATCCGATGACTTACGAGCTCATGCAGTTAATAGTGTTTGTTGTCTTAGAACAGTCACTTTTTATTTTTATTTATTTATGTATTAAATTTGTTTGCTGCCCATCTTGCCACAAAGCTACTCTGGGTAGCTTACAAGGTTAAAAGCAGCTACAGAACTATACATAGATACATACACTATCTATGTATGCCTCTCTGTGTGTGTATGTGTATGCACATACATACATATATCTAATAGCAATAAAAATATAAATTCTGATTGAAATTATGGTTAAAAATGGGGTGGGAGGGAACAGGGTGTACAGGGGATGAGGTGGGATCTGCTGTTGGTCCATCAACCACCTCCAGCATGATACTCCCCCATTGGGGTCCCAAGCCAATTGGCAGAGCCAGGTCTTCAGGCCCCTACAGAAGTTCAGGAGGATGGGAGCTGATCTTCACACTGAGGGGGAGCAACATGTTCCAAAGGGCAGAAGTGGCTTACCCTATCAGTGTTGGTGGGAGTGTTGTTGACGGGCCCAGAAGAAAAAATGATTACAAAAATATATAATTTTTTATTACAATTTGACAGAGCTGAGGATATAGTAAAGGGGACGATGATAGCTTGGGCAAAAAATGTGGGACATAATATTCATTTGGCTGACTGGGAACAAATTTGGAACAGAAATTATAAAATAACAAAATCGGTGTCCTATAAAGAGAACCACTATAAAATGTTCTATCGCTGGCATTTGGCCCCCTCAAGACTAGCGAAGATATACCCAAATTTAAGCCCGCTTTGTTGGAAATGCAAAAAAGAGCAAGGTACCTTCTTTCACGCATGGTGGTTGTGCCCGGAAGCGAAGAAATACTGGAAAAGAATACATAGTTGGCTACAAGAATAAGTAGGGTTACAAATAGAATACACCCCAGAAATTTTTCTTCTAGGGATGTTTAAAGGACAATATGATAAAAATTCTAAATATTTGATTTTACATATTATAACTGCGGCTAGGATCGCTTATGCGCAATGTTGGAGAAATACAAACACACCCACCGAGAGTTTGCTAATTAAAAAAATATTTGAATGTGTGGAGATGGACAAGTTAACAATAGAACTTAAAGGACAAAAAGATTCGGATTATTATGTCATATGGGAAAAGTGGTATGAGTGGATTGACAACAGATGGATGAAGAAAAAATGTACAAAGAAGATGTAGAATTAGATAATATTGTAAGACAATGTACAAAATGTATTAATATAAAAGTTATGTATGTAAAAGGCTGTAGATCTGCTTAAGAAATTATTGTGACATGTAAAAAGAGAAAAATGCAATAAAGACATTTAAAAAAAAAGAAGTTCAGGAGGATGAGAGCTGATCTTCACTCTGAGGGGGAGCAACATGTTCCAAAGGGCAGAAGTGGCTTACCCTATCAGTGCTGGTGGGAGTGTTGTTTCCTTCATGGTAGTTCCTTGATTAGGGATGGAAGAAGGAAACAGTACTCTCACCAGCATTGACAGGGGAAGCCATTTGTATATAAACAGAGAGAAAAACCCACCCCCTTCTAGCACTGGTGATGTTACCTAGTGAGGTAATGAAACATCTGCGAGAAGAAAACCAAGCTTAGAGAGCACCAAGAATTCCATAAGATCTGTGTTTTCACCCATGTCTTTCATATACTGCCAAGTGCAACCACTATACACAAGGATGAATTTGAGAAGAACAATTCAACATATTGGCATCATTTTCCTGGCAACCATATCTTTAATATAAGGTGAGTCTTTGACCTAAATAATATCATGAGCATGGGAGTTGGGACGAGTGCAGAGGTAGTATTCAGCTGGTTCGGACCGGTTTGGGAAAACCGGTAGTAGCGACCTGTGGGTGGCCGCCCACCCGCCCCGGCGCTATGCTGTCCTATTTAGCCACGTTTTCAAGCCACGCACATGCATGCAAGCCACGTGCACAAGCAAAGCGCATGCACAGAAGGCCGCGTACACACATTTTTGGTGCTGGGCGAACTGGTAGGTAAATTATGTGAATCCCACCTCTGGATGAGTGTATATGATCTGATTGTATATTTGTTTATGTGTGTGCCTGTGAATATGCAGAGGCATATTTCATGTCAAGGAGTGCAATGAAACCGCATCTATATTAAAAGTCAAGATTTCTCATTTGTAGTATTGCTGCTGCCTGCACTCATGCATACTGCATATCTTGAGTTGTGAATCCCCAAAGTATCTGCAGCTAGGAGTGGTGTCTGTGTACCTGTTTGCAACATAATAGCGTTTTGGGCAGTAAATCCAGATTCAAGAATATTGTATTCAGTCTTTTCTTAAGAAGTATAATATTCTCAGCTGGAACCAATTTTCTTTCTGAATTAGTCATGGGCTCCATTTTGTTTCAAAAGCAGCAGGTGCTGTGTTGTTGTTTTTTTTAATGGTGTCAAGTGGTTTAGCTGAATTTGTAACAGAATACTTGGTAGGCTTGTTTTGTGTCCCCCCGCCCACCCCTCCGATCATATGAGGTTGCTTTTGCCAAGTAAAATTATGGATTCACTCTTCTAGTCTTTTACTGTCTTCTCTTACACAGCCCTGTGATCATTTACAGAAATCTGGCCATAATTTTTTCTACCCTTTTAAATGTAAAGGCCAGGAGATGGACCTTATATATTCCCTAGCTATTTTATTCCTTTCATTCTCTCTCTGAAAATGTTATATATTGAATGTACATAGTTTACTGTCAGGTCCTCCATTCTGGCGGGAGAATGGAGAGCCCTGATTGGTTGATCTCACTGACAGTTCGGTATATAAAGCCGGCTGTCAGAATGCCCTGTCGCTGGAGTCTTGAGACACTCACAATAAAGCGCTGTTGTACCCAACCTGTCTCAAGCATCTTCTGTGCCAGAATCCAACACTGGCGATGAAGGTGGGACCACAGAAGAGCTAAAGACACCGAAGACCCAGCCCGGCGGCAAATGATCGGCGGCCATTTTTTGGCAGTAAATTCGAACCGCAAGTGGCACCAGAATGTCAGCGTTCCACCTGCCAACTCCTTTCGACTCCACCAAGGAGAATTGGGGGTCCTACATGACCCGCTTTCGCTGCTTCCTAGAGGCCAACGACCTTACCGGCCTTACCGACAATAGGAAGCGAGAATTATTCCTCAGCCACTGCAGCCATGAGGTCTTCGATACGGCTGAATCACTGGCAGAGCCAATCCCAGTCGAGACAATCCCGTGGCCAACGCTGCAGAACCTGCTCCAGACGCATTACGCCCAGGTTCCCTCTAAGGTGGTCCGGAGGCATGAATTCCGCCAGAGGCTGCAGCAGGATGGGGAGTCTATTAACCAATATATGGCAGTGCTTCATAAGGCCGCCACACATTGTGAGTTCTGGGATCTCGACGACATACTCCTGGACCAACTAATCTGTGGGGTCCAGGACCTGAGGTTGCAACGGCGTCTGCTGGCCAAGGCGAACCTCACCCTTCAGACTGCCCTAGATGAGGCCCGAGCTACCGAAGCGTCGAATAAGGGAGCTGACACCCTACACCGACGCCAAGCTCCTCAAGTGCCACCAAAGCCATCTGCTCCGGTGCACGAAAATCGGTGCCTTGAAGAACTGTCCGAGGAGAGTGAGGAAGAGGAGGTTTTCCGGACGGAGCGGCGCCGCGGCTTGGAGCAGCCCAAACACCAGCCATGCTCCAGTTGTGGTGGGCAACACCAGCGAGCCTCCTGTAAATACAGGGACGCTGTCTGCCGATGCTGTGGCCGAACTGGGCACCTTGCCAGGGTCTGCCGGGCCAGCCAACCGTCTGGGAGCCAAGCCTCTGCCGACTACAAGAGGGCCAATGCACGTCAAGCGGCCAAGTCAACCTGGCAGCCGAGACGCTGGACAGAGGGGAATCGCAACCCTGAGGCCAATCAAACCCGGGTCGGACAGGCAAGCACCCCCCTTCGGCAAAAGATCCATGTCACAGTACGGATCGAAGGGTGCCTCTGTCAGATGGAGATTGACACCGGATCTTCCATCAGTATCATTTCTTGGGCTGCCATCAAGCAAGCCGTCCCAGCGCTCCGACAGAAGCACCTGAGGAACCAAGCCTTGAGGATCAACGACTACCAGGGCAACCGGATCCCAGTACTCGGCTGGAAGAACTTCCAGGTGCAGTTCAGCAAATTCTGCGGTGACCTGCCCATCACGGTGGTTCGAGGAGACCTGCCCTCGTTACTCGGGTTAGACTGGTTCAACGCCTTAGGACTCGGGGTGACCGGGATCAGCATGGTGTCCGGCAGCTGCGCAGACGACCTGATCCGCGAGTTTAAGGATGTTTTCGATGACCAGCTGGGCAAGTATGTGGGTACACTGATAACCTTCAATCTTGACCCTCAGGTGGCCCCCATCAGGCTTAAGTCACGTAGGGTCCCCTTCACCCTGAAGCCCAAGATTGACAGGGAGCTGGACAAATTGATTAGCCAAGGGGTTCTTGAGCCTGTCGATCACGCCCGTTGGGAAACCCCAATCGTCACTACTATCAAGAGTGACGGGTCCATCCGCATATATGCGGACTATAAATGCACAATAAACAAAGCATTGCAGCAGAATGCATACCCCGTGCCGGTAGTCCAGCACCTGCTACACAATCTGGGCCCAGGCGCCATTTTCGCCAAGCTGGATCTCACGCAGGCATACCAGCAACTGCCGGTAGATGGCGCTACGGCAGAGGCGCAGACAATTGTTACGCACTGCGGGGCATTCAAATGCCATCGCCTCCAGTTTGGAGTGAGTGTAGCCCCAGGGTTTTTTCAGGGAATCATGGAGCGCCTGCTGCTTAAAATCCCTGGGGTGGTGCTTTACTTCGACGACGTGCTAGTCACGGCCGCCAACAAACAGCAGCTTGTTTCCAGACTGCGAGAAGTCCTGAGCTACTGGACTTAAAGTGAAAGGCGGCAAATGCCAAATAGGAGTCCCAGAGGTTGAGTTCCTGGGATACCGCATTAATGGCCAGGGAATCCACCCCACTACCAGTAAAGTGAGGGCCATCCGGGAGGCCCCCACGCCGACCAACAAGACTGAACTGCAGGCCTTCTTGGGCCTACTTAATTTCTATAGTATTTTTTTAAAGGATAAAGCCACCGTTGCTGAGCCCTTGCACAGGCTCCTGGCTAAAAAAGCCGCCTGGGTGTGGGGGCATAAGGAGGCCGCCGCTTTCGTGGCTGTCAAACGCCTCCTGTCATAGGACAGCTTCCTCATTCAATTTAATGAGACTCTGCCAGTTGTGCTAGTATGCGACACCTCTCCCTTTGGGGTCGGGGCTGTGCTCAGCCACCATCTGCCCGATGGGAGGGAGGCTCCAGTCGCATACTTTTCATGGACGCTCTCCAGTGCTGAGCTCAACTACAGCCAGCTGGACCACGAAGCTCTGGCTGCGGTTGCTGGCATTAAGCGTTTTCATGAATACCTCTTCGGCAGAGACTTTGAGCTGGTCACTGACCACAAGCCCTTGTTAGGGCTGATTGCTGGGGATTGCCCCACGCCTGCCTATCTGTCACCGCGCTTCACCAGATGGACAATTTTTTTGTCGGCGTACTCCTATCATCTCATCCATTGGCCAGCGCGGACTCTTGGACATGCTGATGCCCTCAGCCGTTGCCCTTTGCGGGACCTCGTGGACGACCCCACTCCGGGCGTCCCGGTCCTCTTGATTGACTGCCTGGACTCGGGCCTTGTCACCTCGGCTGAGGTGGCTGCCCACTCTCCAAGGACCCGGTTTTCCGGCAACTTTTGAACTGGGTGTGGAGGGGGTGGCCGCAAGGGCCAGTAAGCCCTGAATTCAGGCCTTATGTCTCCAGGCAGCACAAAATCTCGGCGCAAGGGGGAGTGTTGTTATGGGGGGATAAAGTCCTCGCGCCTCTGTCGCTTCGAGAGGCAATTCTAAGGGCGTTGCATGAAGGGCACCCCGGGTGGTAAGAATGAAGGCTCTGGCCCGGAGCTACGTCTGGTGGCCAAAAATGGACGAACAGATCGAACAGTGGGTAGCAGGTTGCACCCCCTGTCAAGAGTCGAGGGCCGCTCCACCCAAAGCCCCGGCACAAGAGTGGGACAAACCCCGAGCCCCCTGGTCCCGGGTTCACATAGACTACGCAGGCCCCTTCCATGGGCAAACCTTCCTGGTAGTCATAGACGCCTACTCAAAGCGGCTAGAAATTGTGCTAATGGGGTCCACTACTGCTGAAGCCACAATCAAGGCACTCTGGAGACTGTTTGCAACACACGGCCTACCTGACGTGTTGGTCTCCGATAACGGGCCGCAATTCACGGCCACTCAGTTTGAGGGGTTCCTGGCAGAGTTGGGGGTCCGTCACGCCCTTGTCGCCCCGTTCCATCCATCGAGTAATGGTCAGGCGGAACGCATGGTGCGAGCGGCCAAAGAGGCACTAAGCCGGCTGGGCCTGGGGGACTGGCAAGCCCGGGTAGACAACTTCTTAATGGCCCAGCACATCACCCCAAGTACGGCGACTGGTAGAAGCCCGGCCGAGCTGTTAATGGGCCGGCGGCTTCGGTCTAAGCTTGATAGGCTGCACCCGAGCTACTCCCAGCAGGCACCAGAGTTGTATAGCGGCAACACTAGAACCTTCAAGGTCGGGGACCTAGTCTTCGCCAAAAACTTCGCAGAGGGTGCTCAATGGTTTGCCTGGGGAAATCACAGAGATTACTGGCCCCAGGTCTTATGTAGTTGCAATTCCGGATGGAAGAAAATGGCGGCGCCATATCGACCAACTGCGCAGCCGCCAACTTCCCAATGCCGACTACAACAAATTAAAAAACAATTCCTATTCCTTCCCCGCAGCTGAAGACGACCCGAGGGAGGCGGAGTACTTACCTGGGGAACCGGAGGTCCAGTGCTGTCCCAGTCACAAACCGGTTCCGGGTAATCCCAAGGCCACGCCTGAAAGCTTCTTGGAGCTTCCACAGGCGGAGCTAGAGAGGGAACGAAACCCATCCTCTCTGCTCGACGCCAGCTCCCCGAATGAGCTGCGCAGGTCCACTAGGACTTCTAAACGCCCCTCCTACCTACGGGACTACGTATGTTAATTGGTTGGACCAAACCAATTTATATATTGAATGTACATAGTTTACTGTCAGGTCTTCCATTCTGGCGGGAGAATGGAGAGCCCTGATTGGTTGATCTCACTGACAGCTCGGTATATAAAGCCAGCTGTCAGAATGCCCTGTCGCTGGAGTCTTGAGACACTCACAATAAAGAGCTGTTGTACCCAACCTGTCTCAAGCGTCTTCTGTGCCAGAATCCAACAGAAAACATCAATGTTGCCATCGGCAAAATTGATTTGTGATGCTGCTGATACCCTATCCACCATTACAGCTTCATTGCTGCAAATGAACTCCCTTGTTCTCTTCCCTCCCTCATATTTTCTTGCTTGGCGCAAAATTGAGCGACTTTCCAGCTTTAGCAACTTGTTTAGATTGATAGCTTTTAATAACAAGGGCATGAGTTGGATCAAGACATTGTAGATAATTCTCTAATTTTACAAAATGCTGTATAAACCATGGAGTTTTCATCTAAACTGGAAGATGCACATATAATACAACAATGACTTGCTATTTAAATGCTGAAGTGAACAAACTGTTCTTTCCCTCAATATTTGGAAGGAATGGAAGATTTTCAGCTCAGACAGTTGAGCTTCAGAGTTAACCTAGCCACTTTAACTGGTGGCCTGGTCTTTGCTGGGTTGAGGTTGGGGGTTCTTCTTTGTGATTAGTCTCACTATAATTGAGAAGCTATACAAAAAAATTATTGTCTCTCCAGCAAGAAGAGATTATATGCAGAATGCTTACTCCATCTAGATACAATTAAATCCGGCGCCATCTAGTGGCACTGTGATGGCAGGTAATAATGCCATCCATACACATCATTGAACACAGAAGTCACCATATCAGAGATGAGGAAATTGGTCCTCTAGATTTTGTTTATATGGACAGAAGTCAAAACTGATGAGAGATATTAAGTCATTCAATAACTGACTGAAGCTGTAGATTCAGAGACCAAACTTGAATGAATGAAGACGGTTGAAATGAATGAATGAATAAAATGAAATGACTGAAGATGAGAAAAGAGAAAGGTTATGGAGGATAAAGGAGGAAGAGCCCTCTAACCCACTTGGAATGAGAATGTGCTTCCTAGTCAACAATTACCCTTATTTGTCAAAAGTAATAAGATTGGAAAAGCAGCAGTTAGTGAAGTTATCCAAACTCTGCTTCAGCTTACACATAAGAATTCCTCTTTTTAATTCATGAACAAACATTAAATTGCTACATACTGTACATGGAAGGTGGAATTTCCAAATGTATAAAATTATGTTCATGTATTTAACTTAAAACAGTTGATTGGTTTGAGTTACCTACAGGATAAGAGATAGGTAGAAATTGAATTGACACAAGACTGCAGCTTTTTTAGAAAATATTCATCCTTTCATGAAGTTACCTAAAATCAACAAACCAAAGGTAACTCACTAATAATTCTTTTACATTCTGTTTTATCTCAGGTCAGCTTTTGGGCCCTTTCCCCCGTTACTTCGTATTAGAAACCATCTATTTTTCTTACAGGTTGTTTTTTTAAAAAAAAAAAAACCTGGTAAAGCAATTAAACTGTAAATTTTTACAACTACAAGACTTCTTGTCAGACTTGACAGTTCAGCCTGCCACATACAGAAATCTTGCACCACTTGTTTTTATTATTATTATTATTTATTATATTTCTATGCCGCCCAACTCCCAAGGGACTCTGGGCAGCTTACAACAATATAAAAAACTATTAAAAGAAAACATAATAAAAACATTTAAAAACAGTTAAAAACTCATACACACCGTTTCATGGCTGGATCTCGCCAATTACAGAGGCGAGATCAACGGCCCCAAGCCTGCCAGAACAGCCAGGTCTTCACCGCTTTCGGGAAGGCCAGCAGGGTGGGGGTGGTCCGGATCTCAGGAGGTAACTGGTTATTATTATTATTATTATTATTATTATTTTAGTTTACTTTTGGAGGCTAAGGAATATAACTTCAGCTGCTATCTATTCTTATCTGAGTAGAACTTCATCTGCAAGTGGTAATGGCTTGCATTCTTGTTGGGTGAGATATTTGGATATAACCTTTACAGATACACAATGGGCCATGATAGAGATTTCTAAGGTAGCTTGGTCCATATGGGTTAGAGTACATAAGGTCTAGATAGATGCATACAAGTACAGCTTGTACACATTTCCAGATGTATTCCATCCAACTGCTGACAGGGCTGTGAGGAAAAGTCTACCTATTTTTCTTTACAGTGCACATGCTATGCTATAGAAGAATGTTGACCAAAGTTCTGTATGTAAAAGTGTCACTTAATCCTACTTTATATTTATTGAATACCTTTACAGGAACTGACGTTAGGCAAAAGAAAAATGTTTATGCTTCCTGAGGGTGTACTTACTACTGCTGCCAATTGGAAGAAAGTTGAAATATTAAATATTACATTTTAAAATGTTACCATTCCCCCACCACCACCACCACCACCAAATGCTGAGAACTATTCCTCTGAGGATCCACACTGAATTGGACTCCAATTATTCATGGTTAATGGAATTGCCTGAGACACATTCTTGTGTTATTACTTGGGAGAAGTTTGATCCTAGTAATTCTAAGAAAATAGATTATATGCAATTATTTCAGTCTGGATTCAGGGTAGGACCTAGGATTAAGACAATTTTGGTCATGCTTGTTGATGAACTTTGATAGACTCAGGATGGGATAAGTGCATCCACTCCTCCTTGACTGCTCAGGATCCTCTCATACCATTGACCATAGTATCCTTCCAGACTGATTCAGGGGTTTGGCAGTGTGGCTCTCCTCCTTCCTCTTAAGCTAGTTGCAATTGGAGTTGTATGTGTGGGAGAGCGATCTAGCCATAGATTAGGAGTGCCTCAGGGCTCTGTCCTCCTATTTTTTTGCTTAAAATTTACATGAAGCCATTGGGTGAGGTCTAACAAACTATTTATTCTTCAAATGTGGATGTAGATTATTTAACTCTCATTTTCAGTGTTACAAATGTGGATTTTGTAAGCCTTTGGGATAGAACTTAGAATGTTTATTCCTATACTACTGTATACATAAAATGTTTAGTGATACTGGACTCTGTGTGATTGGTTTACTTGTTATGTATGAATCAACAGTTCAATTTTTGTTTGATTAATTGATAACATGCCATCAAATCATTGTTGACTGTTAGCAACCACATATATGGAGTTTTATTCACAATGATCTGTTGCTAATCTTGTCTTTCAGACTTCTCTCATTGCCATTGAAACTGAATCTATTCACCTTATTGCTGGATCTCCTCCTCCTCCACCACCACCACCTCCACCTCCACCTCCTCCTCCTCCTCTCTCTATTGTTTTAATTAATATGTTTTAATGCTACTTTGTTTCTCTATGCATGAATCTTTTTTTTTAATGTAATGCACCATTTTTAGAAATTGCAGTATATCATACAGTGCCAGGGAGTATAAAACAGATTTCAAGGAAAAATACTTTCTTCTACTTGTAGACCTGGTAGCAACTGGGAAATAGTTTGTAATGGTAATATTGGATAATTCCAATGATTAACAGATATGAAAACAGGGACATTTGTTCAGAAAGAAATATTTCTAGAAGGTTTTCAGTAGAAAGCCTTTATGCAAACAAAAAGCAACGTACAGTAACTTTTTCTTGAATATCATTACTGAAAAGCTCCAAAACAAGAGGCCCCAAACTATATAAGGGAAGATTAATAGAATTCCTTCACTTCCTAGAAAATTTGTTTAATTACAGGGTTCCTCTTCAAAAAGGATAACTTAAGGGAAGTGATGTCAGGACATAACAGTATATGCTATTCAAAAATGGTAGATACAAAAAGTTTCAAAATGTTCTTTTTGATCTTCTCTATATATGAGGTAGGGGAGGGTAATTATGTTTGCAAATCCTCATGTGCATTGACTTGATTTATCTCTTTGAGACAAATGCTCCTGAAAGTATTGGACTGGTAATAGTACAAGACCCCACTTAGCCCTAGAGTTCAGTGAAAGATTTAATCCAATTGTTGCAAGGTGAAAATGTCATGAGTCATGTTTATGTCATCTTCACCTCCTGAAGAAAAAGTGAAGATATAAATGATACCATGAGGAAGAAAATGAAGAAATAAATAAGGATGATCTTTATATATATCTCCAGAATTTGCAGTGCTGCTTCTTAAAAAAAAAAAAAGATCACAATTTGCTCTGTCTGTGTCTGCTGTTATCCCCTTCTTCCTATGGCTATGTAAGTAAGAGGAGATGGATGCAGTGGCTAACCCTGTCAACATCATTGAGGGTGGCACTAATCGTGGATATGTCCGTCTTCTTAATGATATACAGTCTAATATGTTCTGTTCTTTTCTATTTACAAAATGGTATTAATCTACTTGCATTTGCATGCTTTCGAACTCCTAGGTGGGCAGGAGCTGGGGAAAGTAACGGGAGCCAGTAGTGGGTTTCACTTACATTTGCTACCGGTTTGGGAACAGAAGCGCGCAGGCGCACGCGGGCACTTCGTGCACATGCAACGCTTCTGCGCATGCGCAGAACCTTCTGCACATGCGCAGAGCATTTTTGATGACATCTGGGCAGGTGGGCGGAGCCTCCCACCGCCGCTACCATTTCGCTCAATCCGGGTGAACCAGTAGCAACCTACCACTGATGGGAGCTCACCCCATTGTGTGGAGCTCAGGTCTCAGACCCTGTCAACTCTCCAGCTGACAAACTCAGCGTCTACCACTGAGCCATTGTGCCCTCTCTATTTATGTACAATCATGCTTGAAAATCTGTTGAAATTTGGTGTTTTGTACAATCTTTTACAGAAAAGCAGAATAAATGTACCAATTGTAATTTCTATGCAAAGAAACCATATTAGTAGATTTGTGTGTGTGTGTGTGTGTTTGTGTGTGTGATGCACACACAGACATACACACACACAACTTTCTCTTTTGAAAATTAAAGCTTCTCTCATTCTTTCTTGCTTTCTTTCTATTGTACCTTCTACAGTACTAAGAAGCAGAGAAACCTTTAAACTAAATAAATAATACTAAAGCCCTACTACTGAAAACGTAGTTGTTTGGCTGCTGCTAGTTTGTTTAAGCCCTTAAGGTATTTTAAATATAGTTCCAGGAAGCTTTGCTTCTCAGCAGGTGAGAGCACTGGTGTATAAGATTATAGTCTGCCATCAAGCAAAAGAATAATTTGTAAGTGTATGGTGTGAAACGGAAATTGTGAGACCTCACTGCACCTCCTATAATAATAACACATCAATGTATTCGGCAACAATCACAACAGCCGAGGTGGCAGATTTGTCATCATTCCATAAATATGGACAATTTAGCCTCTGAAAAGAAAAGGAAAAGGAATTCCTGTCATAAATCTTAACATCTGTGGATGTTGTAACGTTCTAAAATGATTATATGGGTGGCTGAGTCTATTGGTAACTAAATGGTTGGCTGCAATAGGTATTTATAGGAAGTAAAAACTGGCTTGTATTTTTGTCTGCCTTCTCTGCTTTTCTTACAAACAAACCTTTGAAGTGTTTTGCAGTGAATGTATCTTCCCCAGTTTCATACATTACTGAGCTGCCTTATAACTAGATATTGTAATAGTACCACTCATGCCTCTTAGAGTGTGATTTCCAGCTGATTTCAAAATATCAATATGTCTCCTATCTAGTGGCCCTCAAGAAAAATCATCCGCCCTGCAAATCTGTGGTTGTTACTGTTGTTTTTAACAACCAAGAACTATAATAATCTAATGAGACCCAAGGATTGAATTTCTCTACTCTCTCCCCTGCATTTTGGAGCATTGAATATGCTCTTTCCTGAAATTATATTAAGCCTTCCAGAAGCTTAATGCACTCATTTGATTTAATTTTGCATAAAAAAATTGGCAGAGAAATAAAATAAAAATGGTGGGTTGAGAGGGAAAAAGGGGGCTATAAGTATGGGTCCTGGAACTTCAGGATGACCATCCTTAAAGAGGGTCCTGGGAAAAGAGAACAGGATTCTATTGTCATGCCATACAAATCATTGAAGACTTATAAGCTTAAGTGAGCTCCCTTGAACTTACTCCAGAATTCTACTGAATTTTGGACAGCAGTATTTCAAGTTCTTTGGGGTATGTCAAAGATTTCATTTTTAGGATCCTAACTCTGATGAGAAGCAAAATGAAGCTTTTTTTTTTCTTACTTCAAAAGCATTAGTGTTTAATTATATCACTCTTTTTGCTCTTACTACAAAAGCATTAGAGTTGTAATTATATCACTCAACTAAGTCATGTCCAACTCTTCGTTACCTCATGGATCATAGCACACCATGCCCCTCCGCTCCCCCACCCCATCCTCCACTGTCTCCCGGAGTTTGCCCAAATTCATATCATTGCATCAATGACACTATCTAACCATCTCACCCTCTGCCATTCCGCTCTCCTTTTGCCTTCAATATATCACCAGTGTTTCTCAAACTTGGCAACTTTAATATGTGTAGACTCCAGTTCCCAGAATCCCTCAGTGAACATGCTGGCTGGTGACTTCTGGGAGTTGAAGTCTACACAAAGTTGCCAAGTTTGAGAAACACTAATCTAAACTATTGGCTATGGTGTCTAGCTACAGTTTTTCATAAAACATGAAGGTTGAATTGGAGCTTTTTAAACAAAAAGCTTTTTAACTGGAGTTGCCAGAGATTGAAATTAGGATTTATTGCTGATCCTTCTCCTTTATAGATCATATCATTTTGTGAAACATGTCTAACTTTCAGGAAAACTGAACTGAATCTAAAGTAATCATGGATGTGAGAATGTATTTGTATACATCTACAATTTCATTTTTTAATTATTTCACTAATTCAGGTTTATATTTATGTAAATAAACAAGGAGGTTTATTATTGCTGTTGTTGTAATGCTTCGCATATACATAGAACTATGGATGGAGTCCTTCCAATTGATAGTAAGGTTCTGAAAGAGTATATCAACACCATCAAGGTCAATGGCATTTGTTGAAAATTTACAACTCTGTTAAATTGCTGGAGTTTATAGTCTTGATTTGGATTAGGCATTCATAGGTATTCACGACAAAATGTGGCATAAATTCCTGAAAGAAAGAATAAATTCCAAGCTAATTTTTATACAACAATACCATTTATTTTTGCAATATATGAGCCCAGCTGGGTTCAGCTTTTGTTACTGAGACTAATTCACTTCAAAACAGATTTGATTAAAATAAATACCAGGGTTGATTTTATATAATATATGTGTCATGCTCTTACTGATTTAAACAACACCCTTGGGGGAAAAACACCTCAATTAATCTCATTATATTATGGCCATAGAAATCAGAAGTCAAACAGAATAAAACAAGTATATGTGCACTATAAGTATACACATGTATGTATATATAAAAGAAAAGCACACAGCACTATGGTATATACATTATTGCAAATCATCAGTCACAGTGAAAGATGGACGTACATATAGAGGCACAAAATTGAATAGTCCTAGAGGATAGATCTGAAACCTGGTCATAGAGATTGTTTGACAGATAGAAGTCATGCTCTCTACCTGGGAAACTCATCAGGATGCCATGGATGAACATCTCCTGGGATTTCCTGTAAAGAGAGCAGAAAAGAAGCATATGGCTCAAAGAGTCTTCTTAGCCAACCTCACAAAGACTTATCTCTTGATATAAAGAGGATGCTTTTGTAACGTTCCAAGAAAAGCAGAGGGCAATGAATCCAGCCTGGTCAGAATAAAGGTTCTCTTAAGCTGCAAACAATAATAATAATAAAGGTAGGAAGCTGGTGCATACAAATTGTGGAGGGGAAATCCCATGAGCTGTAAAGTAAAGGACCAAGCTTCAATTCATTTGAAAATCAATATTCCAGATATGCTGCTTCACAAAATGCCTGGCACTTTCAAACCCTAGTGGGTGAAATCTCCTAATGAGACTCATAGGGAGCAGAGTTTGTTAACAGTTTTTTGTTAAGCTATATTGACTTAAAATGCTCTTGAAACACCAAGAGGACCAAACTCATAGGGAGGAAAATTAGCTTTAAGCAGAAGTTAAGAAAACAATACCAAATTCTAACATCTTTGGAGACCATGTCCATCTGAAAATGTAGAACAACCTTGGCCAACATGCCTCAGGCACTGACTAGGTGGGCTTCAGTAGTATGATGTTTCGCCTTGTTCTGCATGTTAGACTCAAAACCTTGTTCTATCAAGGACAAACATGAGGAACAATTATTTGCAACAAGAATATTTTTTGAAACACTAAGTAGCCTGGAAGGGGAAAAAAATTAAGGAAATAATTTTCTAGTCCAATATGATTTGAAAGATAATAAGCTAAGGCTTCACTTCAAGCCACTTGATTTATTTTCAAAGAATGAGCAAACTTTGGTGGGGTAACTTCTTTTATACCTGAGGAAGTTTTATGGTGAACAGAAATGCCACTGTTCATCTCCATAGTGGGGTAAGAGTATTTAAATTGAACACTATTATCAACTTTTATGGTTGCATTATCTTGAAATTCTTCAGCCCTCTTTCCCAAAAATCAATTTTCCCAATCACTTGAGCTTCAATTCAGCATTCTTTTTGCAATCCCCCCTCAAAATAACTTTTCAATACTCCTAGTTCTTACTTAGAAAAGATGTACTTACTTAAAAAGTGATATTATTGCTTCTGCTGTTAGAAAACATTCTTTAGCGATGAGTTCAGTTGAGCCATCCCAGTGAAACAGTCTCTCCTAGTTGTGTGTCTATATATTCTTATCTCCTTTGAAAATACCAGATGGACTAGCAGGGAGAAATGAAGGAATTTGAAAAGAAACTGAGAAGAAATGACTTCTCGATTAAATTTATTTATGTGTTTATTCATATGGCTGTGTTTCTGATAAGCATGACTCTGACCAGCTAACATTTGAAATAGAATAAAAATGTACAAAGCAACCAAAATTAAAAGCAACAGAAATAATGTAACATTAATACAGCAGCTGAGAAGATGCATTTAACACAACAATGATGAAGGAATGAGCTCACACATACCATCAGAGCCTCAGGCTTAATAACAAAACCAGGTTTCCAACTAGAACTTCTTTGAGTTCTCAAATAATGGTTGTTTTTCCATTTCTGTTTGGAGATCCCATTCAAGTGACTCATATCTATTTGAAACAAGAAATGAACTACTTGCAGTTTCTTTGCAGAATAGGAGATTTGATTGAAGTTTTGATTGTTTAGCTGACTTAGATGGAGGTTGTCCCAGAACTAGCTCTGCAGCACTTCTTTCTTTTGTCTGCTTTTCTCAGGCAATTTTCCTTTCACAGCCTCTAGTTTCTTCTCAGTCATTCCCTTTTCTCTCTCTTCTGTTAGCTAACAACTGTATAAATGTATAGCTGTATAGCTTCATACAGTATATCTCAAACAATCATGGAGGCAAGGAAGTAGGAGCTCGGGAAAATTGATGTTAACCTTCATTCACCCTCATTGTTTTCTTTCAATTTGTGAAATAGACAGTTACTGCCATGATTGAGATAGCCTATTCATCTTTGCAAACTGTAAGAAGCTTGAGAATACTGTCTATGAAAGACAAAAGGGCTTTCTGGAGCTCTGGAATAGTTGGCTTCTCTTATTTGCTTGAGTCATCTAAAATTATCTACATTAGTTCAGACCATACCCAGAATAGCCCTGTGTAGCAATCTTCCCCCACAACATGTATGCTGAAAAAAATGGTGTCATCTGTCGTCTTTCTTCTTCTTCTTCTTCTTCTTCTTCTTCTTCTTCTTCTTCTTCTTCTTCTTCTTCTTCTTCTTCTTCCTCCTCCTCCTCCTCCTCCTCCTCCTCCTCCTCCTCCTCCTTCCTCCTCCTCCTCCTCCTCCTCATCATCATCATCATCATTCTTCCATTATTATTTCCCTTTCAAGAATTATAGCAGGATTTTTTTTCTCAAACTTTGCAATCCCACAATGCCCCACAATGCTAATAATTAATCTTTGCAACCCTACTGCTCAGTGAATAAAATGAATAGTTGATTGATTTGATTGAGGTTAGGTTGAATGAGAAATAAATATACTATTTTTAATAAATTTTAATCTAGATATCAAATAAATCAATGAAAGCAATTTACAGCTTTGTTAAATAAATTTGTCATTAGAAATAAGACGTGGGAGTAACCACCCGTCATATTTCTAATGAGAAGGATTGAACTGTTTACTCTTGAACAATTCCTGAAATCTCAGTTTCATTTTAAAGACAGCTTTCTTTAGCAGATCTAAGAGAGAAAAGGAAGGAAGGGTAAACATCTTTCCTTGTTTTAAATCAACTTCTTTTAAGATGGTTTTTGTCTTGTTAACTCAAGCCTGAAACTCAAGATGTTACAGTACATTTCATATGGTGAAAGCTAATTACTTTTTTTATCAGAAGCAACAGATAACAAATGGTGATGGCAAATGGTACTGTCCTCATTTACAATGCACACAGCACATTAAGGGTGGGGAGTGGTGAAATACACTAGTATTGTTTCTCCACAAAACATTCCCAACCAGCAGGGAAGCATCCAATAATCACTTTCCTTAATGAGAGCTAGGGTTGGGAAGAAGTGTATTTTAACAAATGATGAGATCAGATCATTGATTGGGAACCAGATAGAATACAGTTGATTATAAGATGGGTAGCTACATAAATATTATGAATGAATGAATGAATGAATGAATGAATGAATGAACGAATGAATGAATGAATGAAACTTCTATCAAAACTTGTTCTAATTTTTACAATGTATTTTTTTGCACATGTGCATTGGCTGGGAACCCCATCCTTGGCTGATTTTCACTGATAATTAACTCCTTTATTTTACATGAATGTAGTGCTGATTTAACTCTGTGTTCAAACGTGGGCCATTCAGTAGCTGGCAGGCACTAGGAGAGTTGTACCATGAAGCAACAGGGAGAACTGATTGTCCTGCCCCCTTCATTATGCAACCTGTCCCCCACCACTATCACAGGTCAACTATGGTTCAAATCAATGCAGCTCTTTGAACTGGGGATCAGCAAAAAGATCTGGCAGAAGAGATTTGGACCAGGAAAAGACCCTGATGTGAAAGTACTAGACTATCCTACTGCCCAAAGTAAAAGAGCTCTGGAGGAGATTGCCCAGGACCCAGTCTCCAACTGGCACAGAGATATCAGATGGAACATACCCTCAAGGATTACTTTAAGTGATTGTGATACTGATAGAATGGTCAATAAAAGTGCATCAAATTGTGTGTGGCAAAACCTTCTTGAAATAAGGAAGGTTGGGGGGGAAACTTGCCATTTTAACATGTGCATGTCTTAAGACTATCTCAATATAGGTGTGAAGTTTCCGAAAGATGCCCTAATTAATTCATGAGCCACAAGCCAAGTTTCAAAAGAAATACAGTCATTTATTAGGAGTAACATTCCGGCAACTACTCCGGTGGAGTCAACTCTGACCTCACATAATTTACGGGCCCCCATGACTCCTTCTCCCCCCTCCTCCCTGGGCATGTCATAAATCACATTCTCCAATGGACCACGTTGGCGGGCTGTAAAAACCCCACCCCTCCTGCTGACTCTGGTAACCTAGGATACTATCTGGAAAAAGGCATGTGTGGAATGTCTTTTCAGTTAGGACAGCCCAGCAGCTCCGTCAGTTCTCTCCCCCTCCTGCTTATGGCAACTTGAAAGCTTTGCAAGTTGACAATAGGGTGGAATCAGATCATGAGGACCTCAGAGGAAAATGATGTTGAGGCATGTTTGACCCACATTTAAATGGAAGTGAGAAAAAACATGTAGTGTCATAAAACAAAGAAGCAAACCACTCTGTGGATTGGTAGTAGGTATAGGCAACTTTGAACCACATTCTTTATCCCTCTGGGCCATTTCTACAATATACTTCAAATAATGAGGAAGCTTGGTGATCTGGAGTGATGCCCACCCCCAGGAAGCAATTTCTCTAAGCCTGAGCAGGAAGATGTCTCTCAGCTCCTTAGACATGGAATTGGTGATGTCTCCACATTCCTTAATTTCTACAGGGATTGGCTTTCTGCAATCCCTGCATAGAAATGTTGTGTAATTAGAGCATTTTATCACATCTTCCAGGAGAAAATGACCTTCAATGGTAAGTACATTTCCTCAATCAGATATATCTAGGTAAGTAGATGCAACAGTGAAACAACGTTTGAGACTGATGGATATGCAGTTGATCAGATTTATCATATCTATGATCAGTCACTTCATATTCCCATTGTATTTGTGTTATCTCCTTTCATTTCTATTTCCTGTGATTTATCTCTGTTTTGTTGTTATATCTTTGTTGCTGCCAATCAGTCTGACAATAAAGTACATGGAGATATTAAAGAACTCAAGAGTTATAAGGGCATCCATTGAGCTGATAACCGGAGAAGAAGAGGTTATATCTTTTGCAATAATTTACAGTTTTACTGACAACATAATTCAGTGGGCCTTCCTGAGCTCTAAGCTTGGAGAGATGCAATAATATTTTGCTTAAATATGCTGAAGGAGGAAAAACAAACCAAAGAAAAGTAGAGAAAATATTCTGAAAGGACAAAAGGAAGATAAAAGGTTATTGATAAGGGAGAACTTCAAAAAAAAGTAAAGATTTTTGGGGTACCCCTAAGAATAGGATATATTTCAAGTTTCTCTCCATACATTTCTAGGGATATCAAAGTTCCAATATTAATCTCATTGCATAATAACATTCCTGAGGAAACTGTAGAGCTTAATGGGATAGCTCTTCATTTCTCACAATCAGAGGGGTGGAGAAAGGGTGATAGCTCTAAAAACTGGAATTCTAGAAGCCCCACTCACCCAATCAAATCATTCTTTTCACTCCACTCACTCAACTATCCTTCTACATGTATCTCCATCTTCTTCTAAAGAGCTGAGCATTTATTTATTTATTTATTTATTTATTTATTTATTTATTTATTTATTTATTTATTTATTAGTTTGTCAAACATGTACAAGATAGCAGGTATAAATATGAACATGGACATGAACGAAAGAAATGCATACAAATAGATGGGGACGGTAGGACAGGGACGGTAGGCACGCTGGTGCGCTTATGCACGCCCCCTTTACGGACCTCTTAGGAATGGGGTGAGGTCCACGGTAGACAGTTTAAGGTTGAAGCTGTGAGGGTTTGAGGATGTAACAACGGTTACATGGCCCACAACAATGTGTTATTTATCTTCAACCTTTTGTAGTAGGTTAAATTAAGCTATATTTGCTTAACAAGTCCGCCCATGTAATTTCACATCCAAACTGTTAATATTAGGAGGATTCAACTCTGTAGACCTCAGTGTTTAGGCTCATCTACTCAGCTGTCTATGCTTCAGCCTTTAGCTGCCATTTGTGTAAAGATCTCTTGCTTGCCTAGACTCAATTTGGTGATCTCCTCCAGCAAACACCCTGAATGCATCTGGAGGATACCAAATTGGAGAAGTTATTGTGTTTGCCATTCTTGAATAGTGATTCATTATATTTTAATTACTGTTTTCCCCATGCAAAATTATGCAGCTCATTGAAAAGGTAAACATCAGTTGCATAACTGAGGCCAAGTAAGTCTCCTGTTTTCCCTCTCATCCCATAATCATTTACCTCATCTATCATCATTCATTCTTCATTTTGTTATAACTTTGCATTAATGCACTTGGCACTTTTTAAGTGGAAAAAAAAATGTTGCTGAAAAAATACACCTGCAGATTATGATAACTGATTTGGAGACATTTTAGGCAGTCCAGTTTAGAATGTTCTCCACTTATTGATATACTTCTGCATTTAAATGTGTCATTAAGAATGGAAATGCACCAGTTTGGAAGCAGAGGTGTAAAAATGTATGCTTTCTCCAGAGATTGTAATTGGGAAAAGAAAATTAGATTAAGTATAAAACTCTGAGCTTTATTTCAATGTGTTTTACACTAATTCATCCTGGCTTTAAAACATAATGCAGCCTGTGGTTTTTTTTTATTATTATTCACTGATTTCCATTTGTTGATGAAATGAAGACTAAATTCCTGGGCTCTGAAATGCGAAATTAAAAAGAGTACAAATCAGTAGCCTAACTTCTGCCATAGGAAATAAATTATGCAACTTAGACACGTTTGCACAAATGAATTTTATTTGCAAAATTAACATTGGATCGTATGAGATGGATGTGTGGGAAGATACAATATAATCTAAATTTTAATTTCTAGTTGGAAATAGGAAAAGGGTTTCATAATGTTTGGAAAATAGCTGCCCCAAGCTAGGCTGCTGAAGTTAGCAAAAGATTGGGACATAGATGAATGCAAACTTTGTGATGCAAATAATTGACTAAAAGGCAAACTCGGTGTTGTTTTGTTGAAGGCAGAGTCACATAGCCAGAGGCTTAAGGGATTTATTAGCCCCCAAACCTTACTTATAACTACCAGAACCTCTAGAATATGGTATAGAACTTTAATTTTTTTTAGTAAGAAAGAAGTGGAAAGTTATTACAAAATTATCACATAAAAGTGATATTAAAAAAAAACATTTGTTCTTTTGTCTCCTCCTATTTTATTTTAATGTGCACTTTTAGCTTATTATACATGGATCAGGGACAGTCCTCAGTTTAAGAATATTGCAAATTCCTATTCTAACCCACAAGCAGAAAAGATGTATATAAATGAATACTTTTTCTCTCAGTCATGAGTGTGGGATTCTTGTACAACAGAAGCTATAATGTTCTATTAAATAATGGATAAAAGGAGGAATATTTGGCTCACCAATTAAAACTAAGATGAATGAGGATCTATCAGAATTCTCAGTCCAATTTTGCTGTTTTTAATCTGGCTAAGTAGGAGAAATGGGGATGTATAAGAATACCCTTAAAATACTCTTGAAAGGGAGATACACAGATATTTCAATTTGGTTAAGGTCTATGCAGTGGAAGGACTAATAAAAATGTAAATCACATTTTATTATATTACCCATTTTATGGTGATATACATTTATAGTGCTGATAACCCCACACTTACAATAAATAAATTTGTAACTGTGATTCTGTCATATTAAATGTAGCCAAATTTTTCTATGTTATATATAAAAAGACATGGCCACATGCTCAACATTCATACTTAGTTTTATGATTAACATTTCCTGCACATACATATGTAGTCTTTTTATAGCATCGTTATTTTTATTATGGTCATTGGACAATAAAGATTCCATTCCCCTTAGATATGCACCCTCAGAATGTTTAGATGTAGTTTGCTGTTCAAAAAATTGCTCACAATAAAGAAAAGTACACATCCACACATTTTTTTTCCCTATGAGAAACATGGAAAAAGTGCATTCTGGGAAGAGAGCATACAGAAATATATACAACATGAGATGTATGTATGACCAAGTATGAATACCTAAACAGCACAGCCACAAAGAACTTGTTTGGGAAAACTAGAAACTCTGTGCAAATGAAAGTGGGAGATTACTTGTCCATCTCCCTAAGATTTAAAATTTAGAGAGGGAAATTAAAATCCACATCTTTCTCTGAAGTACTGTAGCTACCAAGATGAAATCTGGATAAAATGAGAATAAAAGGCATCTTTGTTATCTGTTGCCTTGCATTTATGGTATGGCTGATGCAGTGTAACCAGTCCATGGTATCTAATTTAGAGGGCACATTTCATATTTATATTAGTCCTCCTCAAGCATAATAGAATTTACAAATAAACACATCATAAAAACTCCAGAACCTATGTTTAATGTATATTCATTTTGTCAACAGTTGAATGGTCTGAAAAGAATAGATTAAAATTTAAAAGATAATGAGATCAGTTCAGAAACTGTGATGAGATCCACAGATCAAATCCTCCCTGGGTTAGTTCCACAGCCAGGAGGGACATTTAATTGGTTTTACATTAAAGGTATAAAGAACCTGTTGTAGATTTATTTTTATAAGGGATTTTGGCAACTAGGTAGGAAATCAAGCTTTTATTCCAAAAAAAAGTTTTATTGGCCAAATATATAGGTATTTCAGATATACTAGAAATTCACATGCTAAAAAGAAGTTTCCATTTTGCATTACTTAATATTTGTATCCAACTGAACTGAACTGAACTGAACTGAACTGAACTGAACTGAACTGAACTGAACTTAACTTAACTTAACTTAACTTAACTTAACTTGCATTACTTAATATTTGTATCCCTCTTAACACTAAGGGATGCGGTGGCTCAGTGGCTAAGATGCTGAACTTGTCAATCAGAAAGTCGGCAGTTCAGCAGTTTGAATCCCTAGCACCGCGTAACGGGGTGAGCTCCCGTTACTTGTCCCAGCTTCTGCCAACCTAGCAGTTCGAAAGCACGTAAAAAATGCAAGTAGAAAGATAGGGACCACCTTTGGTGGGAAGGTAACAGCGCTCCATGCGCCTTCGTCGTTGAGTCATGCCGGCCACATGACCACAGAGACGTCTTCCGACAGCGCTGGCTCTTCGGCTTAGAAATGGAGATGTGCACCCCTAGAGCACTGCCCCTAGAGCCGGAAACGACTAGCATGCATGTACGGGGGAACCTTTACCTTTACATTACCTAACACTAAGGATTTGGTTCTATCTTAAGGATCTTTGGTGCTCTCTGAGTTTGGTTGTTTTCTTGCAGAGGTTTTATTACCCAAACTAGGTAATATTGTCAGTGCTACTAAGGAGTAGGGTTTGCTCTCAGTTTATATTATAGTGGCTTGCCACTGTCAGTGCTGGTAGGAGTGGTCTTAGTGTTTCTTTGGTTGGGCTGTTCACTATTAGCTTATTTGGCAGTTCCTTGATTGGAATATTGTTTACTTTTTGAATGTTGGTCTGATGTTAATCTTGGAGTTAATCTATGCTCATCTGGATGTTGATTGCTGGTGGGGAGGTGTTTTGGTTTTTTTGTTCCCTTTTGGACTTGTTGATTGTCTCTTTTGCACAATATGTAGATGTTGTTTGTGTCTATGTTTCTATTGATGGCTGATTTGTCAGAGTGTCAGGGTTCCAAGTCACAGTTTCCCAGTTGAAACTATGGTTAAGTCTGTCCACATGTTGTTAAATTAAAGAGTTTTTATCATGTCTTCTGACTGCTAACTGGGGTTCATGCAAGCCAGTAAAATATAAATTGAGAGCAAACTCAATTACTAGCACTGATGATGTTACCCAGTTTAGGTAAAAAAAATGTCTGCAAGAAACAACCAAGCTCAGAGAGCACCAAGGACCCTTGAATTCAACCCTGAACTACAAACACTCTCCTTTATTGGTTTATATTTTATTCTAACTTAATTCTTTAATCCACCCCATCCCACCCACCCCGGCTTCTCACTGAGCTCCACAAATTTTAGATAACTTCTAGTAAATGCCCACATTGCCAAAATAAGCTTTGTTGCTCTATGCTAACTTATCATTTCCTCCATCTGAAGACCTTGGTCTGTTTTTTGAGTGCATCAAGAAGATGGTAACTGCAAAAGAAAACCACTTCAAAAATTGTAATGAGAGGTCAGGACATGAGTTTGTACAGCAGGTTTAAGAAACATCGTCTAACCCACAGCCTGTGACAGACTGCATTTGGGACCAGTGGTCTGGTATCTCTAAAATTCAGATCAAAGCAGGGATTAGAAATGGTCCCTGGTTTGTGAACTGGAGGGAAATTAAAGGAAGGCAAGAGTGTCTTTTGAGAAAAAGGGAACTTTGAAGTCTGGAGCTCAACTAACAATAGTAGTAGCAGTGAAGCAGACTCAACAATATCCGTGTTTTGGTGATTAGAAAGCAAACACTGACCTTGTTCTAAGGATTATGTCTGTTCATTTAATGCTAGCACTGTGATCCTGAACTGCAGTGACATATCCGTTGGCTATTCTGTAATAATGTACCCCATCTCCTCCAATCACTGTGCGTTTGTTCCTAAAATAGCTGTGTTTCATTTATTCTGCACCTTTGCTAGCTCCCCAAAATCTGGGCATAATAACTTCACCAGAACCAGGCTGCCTTTCAAATGATTTTTCCTATAATTATTTGATAGCTCCTTATTGCGTTTCTATTGTTTTTATTTTCTGGCTTAACAGCCAAAAGTTTTATTGTTAACTCTTTTATTGAATATTTGGGAGGGTGAAGATTATTGCTCAGTTTCTATGCACCACTCTGAATTTCTTTTAAAAGAAGAGCAGGATAAAACTAAAATAAAGAGATGATGCTCCCCCTCTCTATTAAATATTTTATTCATTTACAAAAAATGTTTCATTGCAACATTGCAAATACAGCAACTGAGATAACAGTCTTGGTTATGACTTGTCAGTCTGTCACATGTGAAAAAGCCTCTACTTCTAGAAACTCTGTTCTTGTCACTTTTCTTGTTCATTAATAAGAAATGTCAGCTTGTTCATAAAATCTATGGATTATATACACTTAAATTATTTCAACATGAGCAGTTCACTTATTTTTATTTTTCAAAATAGCTTCTAAACTAATCTTTGTTGCAGGTAGAGATTCAACATTAACGTAAATTCTCTTTTATCATTCTCTCAAATGTAATTAAGTCAGAATATTAACACCACCACCAACTGTGACTTACTACAGTTAAATTATATGTGTCCATGTTTCATTTCATTCCAGGTCAGATGCCCCTGAAATCAGAGCTTAAGAAAAGCTTGCTAAATACTTGACATAATTGTATTTGTTAACATAGTAAACTCTCATTCAATCTTAAGAATTAGTGGCTTTAAATCTAACCTTATTATTTGTCAGTAATACTGTCTTTACATATATACATCATAATGTGCTTTTCAACAGTGGAACTTTGGTTTCAGGAACTTGCTTATGTCTGTCTGTCTGTCTGTCTGTCTGTCTGTCTGTCTGTCTGTCTGTCTGTCTGTCTGTCTGTCTGTCTGTCTGTCTATCTATCTATCTATCTATCTATCTATCTATCTATCTATCTATCTATCTATCTATCTATCTATCTATCTATCTACCTCCCATCCATCACCTTTTCTTTTTCTTCATTCAATCGTGTTCAATTCTCAGAGATGCACTGGACAAGTTCCTGCAGTTTTCTTGGCAAGGCTTTTTTAGAAGTGACTTGCCACTGCCTGCTTTCCAGGGCTGCAAGAGAGTGGCTGGCTCAAGGTCACCCATCTGGCTTTGTGCCTAAGGTAGGCCTGAAACTCACAGTCTCCCAGTTTCTAGCCTGATGCCTTCACCACCATACCAAACTGATTCTTATCACCTTATACTCCACCACAATCCAATAACTGTAACACAAATTAAAACATTTCATTCATACCATTGGAAGGATTATGATTTTCCCTCCATCATGCTTTCTATGAAAACTAATTACCTTATTTTCCTCCTGTGACTGTTTCTGATGGACTTTTGTGTAGTATTTTTTTTCATATTTAAATTGTTTTGTTTGTATTTTTAAAAAAAATAAATCCACAAGCTATATCCAATATTGTCATTTCTCAAGCATGTTACAATGGGTTGTAACATGAAAGTTAAATGAGTTTGAATAAAAATATGTTTGGATTTTACTGCAACTTTGGAATGGAGATTTTTAATCTGCTTTTTGTTTATTCTTTTTTCATAATATTTGGAGACAAATATTTTCCTGTTGACATCTGTAGTTTTAAATCCCTGAGAAAGAATTTTTTGGTTGTTGTTGTTGCTGTTGTTGTAATTCCCTCCTATCTCAACATCCTATCATATCAACATTTTTCCCTGCCTATCATCACATCTGTTGACCCAGATTTTCTACTGTTATTCTCAGTTTATTTATCTAATGTTAGTCTTATTATCTACTGTTTTGTGTGCTTCTGTCATGTTTCCCAACTTTGCTTCAGCCATTTTAAAATATCCAACAGATACGGTACTTTTCTCTTGCATTCAGTGTGAATTATTATACAAGTGGCTGTATAAGTTGTCCTAGCAAAGACATATCATTATGTTTTGTTATACAAGCAAAATCTATTACTCAGACTCTGGAGTAAACCTGTCTTAATTTATTAATTAAGTTTTCTTTGGTCTTGTTATGAAGAATGAAACTGGGAATACAGGCTTCCTTTCCTCTAAGGGGGAAGATAACTTATTTTTGAGTGTAATTAAATGGGGGGAAAACATGAAATTATTGTGTAAGTCATTTGTGGCCCTTGAAGGCTTTCTGTGAGGATTGCTCCAATGTTTGGAAAGCATAATGGGGGGAAAATTAGAAAGATGATATATAAATGCTTTCCCTCTCTTATTCTCCTGTACCATGTAATTTTGTGTCATCCTATCTGTGAGACTTCCAGATCAAGATGTCTTTCAGAAACACCCACACTATCACATGTAAGCCGGTTCCCCCAAGAATGGTGCTTATTAGTTCACCAGTTTTTCTTTTTAATTTTAAAGCTTTTCATCTCACTTGCAATTCCATTACACTTTGTCTTGCTTCTGGTTCTCAGTCAAGGAACTTCCCCCCCCCCCACCAAATAAAATACTGTCTAATTCCATTTAAGAACTTGTGGGCTCAGTATTAATGCTGTTTGTCAGAAGATAGCATGGGCTTTTAAAAGTTTATTTAATTATAAAATTAGTTTGCTACCCATCTTGCCACAAGAGAGATACTTTCACTTTCACAAACAAGGAACTATCTCTTATCAGAAGATGGTTGCTGTAATAAAATAAGTATTTTTTTTCTCCACCAGTACTGCTTTAAAGCTTTCCTTTTTTTTTTTTTTTTTTTGGTAGATGAACTGGACTAAGTCAAAACTATACAATGAACTATGTCAGATCTGCATTAATCACTTAACTCTTCTAACAGATAGACAACTTTTTCAAGGGCTGTTGTCCCAAGTTAGTTCTCACACCCAACATTTTTGATTTTTTTTTTTATCCCTGAGGGTCACACCTAGATCCAGAGGGCTCTCTCATCAGAGCAACAATGTGGGTTATTTTGTCAAGTGCTGATATATAGAAAGTCTTCAGTCTTTTCTATGTGAAGTATTGCAAAGGAAAAAGTATATTATGAAGACCTGAAACTTTGTTTGTTCAACTGAATGTTAAATCAATGGACAAAAATGAAAAAAAAAAAAAAGTAAATACTGTATCAAACCAGTCTTTGTGGCAGTCTTATATTTCTGGCCTTTATGAAGGACACATAATGCAGTTCGGCAACAGCTCTTAAAATATAGATTTATCAAGCAGTGCGCTTTGCTTCCTACCACTGACATTTAATCCCCCCCCCCCCACTAAGGTTGTTTCATGGTTAAGGTTCCAACCTGGACCAGAAAAGCTAAGATTCAAGTCTCTATTCAACCACAGAGGTCACTCACAGTGCTGTTGTTGTGAAAAGCAAAATTAGAGGACATTCTCATGGATGACCCCTGGAGCTCCTGGTGGGGAAAAAAAAACTGGATATAAATACAGTGAATGGATTATCAAATAAATAAATAAGCTCTTTAATTAGGGAATAATTCTTTAACATAGCTGTGGTTTTAAAAAACCCAAAGAAACCCTACAATTGTCTTATCATTTAGCATCTTTTTTCCTGCCAAATAGAAACAAAAACCAGGCACTATTCATGCTTCACACAATGTCTGTTTCAATTCACCAATTTCTCTTTTTGAATAGAAATAGTTGACATTTATCCCAACCTTTCACTAAATAAAGGAGGGATTAAAACATTGTTTTGAGCATTGCAGTGCACACTGAAAAAAATATCCGTGCATTTTGGAAAGATGGGTTTCAAAGGACATTTAGTAGAAAACTGCAGAGGCCTACACATATCAGTCTCTTTTGAGGTTGTTTATAATGAGCTTCTTTACTTGCCATAAGTTCATCTTACAATGAGCAACCATCAAAGTTATAAGAAGCTCTTGAGATAACATGAGGACCCCAGGCAAGGCTTGTGATGTTAATCCTAAACTTTGATTTGTTTAATAGATGAGACAAAGGGAAGAATCTTGAGATTAAATTGTATATGTTTGTGTGTTTCTCTTTCTCTGTGTGTATTCATTATTTCAATACAATGAATATATGTTTCAATATAAAATGTGTTGGCATGAGGATTAAATATAACTTATGGATCTTGCTAACTATATCATAGAAATATAAAGGTAAGCCTGCACATACAAGCTATATCCATTGCATTTATAACTGTTCTGCAGAGGCAATTCCGCACTTCTCCTTATTGCTTGTACCCTACAAAGTGTCTTAAGATCGTGGGAATATTCAGGAAAAGCTTGGGAAATAAGATAGATGCATCCTGCAGTAGGAGAGAAAATCAGAACATATTGACATAAGAAAACCTGTACAAGACTCCTATATCCTTAGGACAACACTTTCTTTTACTAATCCATTACATTGCTACATTCTCTCTTTAGAGCCCTTTTTCAACCAGATTGATAGTGTCATTAGGTGATACTGGATAGAGGCAAAATTTCCATCTCTGTTTTTTGTTTAGAAGAAGTAATGCAATGAATGAATGAATGAAAAGTAATGTTACAAAAATTATAAGTTGCCAACAGATGGCAATTCCGATGTGCTTCTTCTTCTTCTTGTTGTGCCATATCTGTCATCGAACATTGGCGATCATGTTGGCAATCCTATTTTTGTCAACAGCCGCATGAAAAAGTTTTGTCCAAACCAGTCCCTTAGGTTTTTAAGGCATGATGTTCTTCTTCTGCCTGGACCTCATTTGCGTTCAATCTTTCCCTGGAGGATTAAGTGAAGGATGCCGTATTTTTCTGGGTGTCGCATCACATATTCTAACTTCTGGGTGTCGCATCCAAAATATTCTAACTTTCGCTTTTTAATGGCTTTGATGATTTCCCTTTGCTTATCACCTCCTCATTTGTGATTTCGTTAACCCAGCTTATACATAACAGCCGTCTGTAAATCCAAATTTCAAATGCTTCTAGTTTCTTCAAGTGGTTTTCTGTCAGAGACCAACTCTCTACTCCATAGAGCAGGATAGAAAAGATGTAGCATCTGACAAGCCTGATTTTCAGTCTTAGGCTTATGTCATGATTGCAGAAGACCTTTTTCATTTTGAAGAATGCTGTTCAAGCTTTCTCTATCCTTGTCTTTACTTGACTGATCATGTCCCAGCTTTCATGTAAATTAAAATCGAGGTATGTGATCCTTTCAACTTTTTCTAGTGGTATTCCTTCCGAATTATCAGTGGTAAATTAATGGGTTGTTTGCTGACAACCATGATCTTGGTTTTTGAGGTATTAAGCTTCAAGCCATATTTTTCAGATATTTCTGAGATTCTGTTGATGAGGAGTTGAAGGTCTTCATGCTTACTGGCAAGCAGAACTGTATCATCAGCATATCTTAAATTGTTGATCTGAACACCATTTACTTTGAGGCCAACATCAATGTTTTCCAGTGCTTGGTTGAAAATTGACTCAGAGTAGATATTAAACAACAGCGGAGACAGAATACAGCCCTGTCTGACCCCTCTTCGTATTTCTGCATCATCTGAGTATTTTTGGCCTAGTCTCACATTTGCTACCTGATGCCAATATATATTCTTTATGATTCGGATGTCTTTGTCATCTAGTCCCACTTGATTCAGGATTTGTAATAGTTTGCTGTGTCTTATTTTATCAAATGCTTTTTCAAAATCGATGAAGCATATGTAAACACTGTGATTGACATCTCTACAGCGCTGTACAAGAACTTGAATGCTGAAGAGGTCATCTCGTGTACCAGGATTGTTTCTGAAACCAAATTGTGTGTTACTTAGACACTCCTCAATTTTGTTGTATATTCTTGTGTGAATTATTCTCAGGAATATTTTCAGGGCATGACTCCGATGTGAGCTCAGTATTATTACCCAGAAATGAAGCGTCAGTCCATGGAACACTATCTCAAAACTTCATCTACTGGAAGGCGGGGAGGAATCAAAATCTTAAATTTCAATAGGAAAGTTTTTTCAGAAGCAGGTTGTGTTACTCTTGTGAATGTCTTGGGACATATTACCATTATCAACTCAGAGCATTACATTCCAACACTCAAAACTTTGAAACCACTATTAGAGTTCAGATGTTCAAGGAGGAAATGTTGTTCTAACATGACAATATTAAGCCTCAGAATTCCTGAGCCAACCAAGAGGCAATTGCAAAGTTGAATTTCATTGTCTTACCTCATCCACCCTGCAATCTAGTTTTGGCATCATGCAACTTCCAGGTTTTCACACAACTGAAGGAATATCTCCATCTGCTTGATTGATGAAGAGGTGAAAATGATTGTTAGGACTTGGTTGAAGGGACAAAGTATGGAGTTCTTGTTATACATTTAGGAAGCTTATGTAATATTGGCAGAAGCATGTAACAGAAGCAGGTAGTATGTGGAGAAGTAATTAGAAGTGACAAAAGAGCATGTTTCAAGAACTTTTGGTTTATTACAATATTCCTATTTAAAATAAAGTTATGGAGGTGGAGGCATTACTTTTTTATTCCACCTTTATACATTACCCAATTTCCTAGCAGGTCATGTTATTCACAAAATAAGAACATAATTGCAAGAAACAACACCATTATTTTGTTGTATACAACTTTGAAAATACTTCCCAATGAGATATAATCTAAAGTTGTCTTTCCCTCACAATTTTCCACAGATCAGAATTAGAATTAGAAACTGTAATATCTATCCAGGTGAAAGTATATAGGTTCTGATCTTGTTTTGTTGAGTTGATGCTTAAATTGTTTTCATTACTCTGTCCGTATATGCATATACTGTGTATGTGTGTGTGTGTGTGTGTGTTTGTGCACATTTTTTTAAAATTATCATACCCCACATTTTAACTTTATTATCTAGTTCTGAGAATGAAATTAGAAAAAGTGCCTAAAAAAAAGAACTGTTTCCATGCAGTGAGTACCTTTAAAGTATGTATTCTGCTTGGAAAGTAGGACATGATTACACAAGAACAGTTACAGAAGAAAAGTGAATTTATTTCATTGCACAATAGCCTCAAATGATCCCAGATTTCAAGATGGAACAGTTATGCCCATGTCATTGCATCCATATGAAAAAGGGTAATTTCACTCACATTCCTCAGCTTTGGAGGCCAAATGGTATGCAGGACTGAAGCAAGCAGTTAACCGGTAAAGCACTCAATTGGGTATGGTACCGGTCTCTGACAATCACCCCTCTTTCATTCTCTTTTAGGCTCTTTCCATTGTTTCCAGGGACAGAGATCTGAATAGAACTTTTGCAGAGGTTTTTGAAGATCATGGGTAGAGCTAACCTATAAGAAACTACTTTTCTTCTACAGCAAAGCTCTAATGTAATGAGTGTCAGGTTTTAATTAATCAAGGAGACAACCAACCTAGAACTAAGGAGAAATTTCCTGACATTAGAACAATTAATCAGTGGAATGACTTGCCTCCAGACATTGTGGGTGCTCCAACACTGGAGGTTTTTAAGAAGAGATTGAAAACCTATTTGTCTGAAATGGTATAGGGCTTCCTGCTGGAGCAGGGGGTTGGACTAGAAGACCTCCAAGACCTTCCAAATCTGTTATTCTGTTAACTCTTCCACACTGTATTCCTGATCCAGACTAAGCCTCACACAGTTACATACATTGACCCAAACTGATGTCTACCAGTGATAAAATACCAGGTGATCTCAGGGTGAAATGCTACTGGTTCGGCCCGGTCCGGGTGTACCGGTAGTGGCGGCCGCCATTGGTTCAGAGAACTGGTAGCGGCAGCAGCGTGAGGCTCAGCCCACCCACCCAGATGTCGCCATTTTCTTGTTTTTAACCCTCTGCGCATGCGCAAAGCATTCTGCGCATGCGCAGAAGGTGAAAAAGCATGCACGATGGTGGCGCACGCGCTTCCAAACCAGTAGGGAAGGTAAGTAGATTTCACCGCTGGGTGGTCTGATCAATATCATTCTGTGCAAATTACTACATGATCTCTACACATCTAAATGGCAATCAGCTATAACAGTTGGCAGCAGCTAAACGAAACAGGGTTGAATTAGTACTCAGATTAAGGATCACCCAGGAATTTCCAGTTATTAGCCAAACTGAATAGTCAAAAAAGATCCCGGAAGAAGGCAAGGACAAGCCATTTCTATGATTTGAGATCAGCCATGAGAAAATGTACTACCAGCAATAATGGAAATAGATATTATTTGCTACAAAGCAGGGAGAATTTGCAAGTCCCCTTTCTCCTTAATCTATCATCTAGATAAGGAGTGAGAGGTACATTCAAATTAGCCCAAATATAATGCTGATGAATGTAGTTTTGGATCTAATTTTCAGTAAGCTATGATATTTTTATTCTACATTGTCAGAAAAGTCGAATAAACATATAGTCATATATGGATTCAGGCCATCTAGAAATGTGAATATTATGTATAAACTTCTAAGGAACTCAGACTCATTTCATATATTTTTTTTTCAACAGATTAACCTATCCTGATATCTTCTAGGACTAGCAGGATATTTAGTTTTTCCCTCTGATTTCCGAATATAATAGGATATTTGTTATGTTCTAACTGTTTAAACTGTGTTACATGGTTCCAACCAGGTCCAGCGTTTGAGCGGGAAAAAGCTCAAACGCTATTGGCTGGTCTGTCTGACAGCTCCCTATAAAAGGGCAAGCTGTCAGACTGCTCTTTGCTGGTTGCTGATACAAGAGCTGAAATAAAGAGCTGCTTTGGAAGTCTGTCTCCTGTCATCTCTACCCACTATCTAACAGTGGCGACGAGGGCTTGGGCCAGGAGAACTGTGACTAGCTTCTTCAGCACTTTCAACCAGCCAGGCAGACATCTGCCTGCC
>QLTV01002419.1:7418971-7433397 GCA_003457575.1 Thermophis baileyi | reverse complement strand
GCCAGGGTGTCTCGGAAGGCCTAGCTTTGGAAGCCGAGAGCCAGCGATGTCATCCCTTCGAACCGGTAACTGGAGGCCACAAGGCCACAACCAGTACCTTCCAGGAGCTGCCAGGCTCGAGCCCCGGAGCGTCAGCAGACCTGTCCGCACAGGCCGCTGCCTCACCACCAACTGAATTGCGCAGGTCTAGTAGGGCTCCAAGACGCCCCGCCTACCTGCGTGATTACGTATGCTGGACAGCTCCATCCAGGAGGGGAGGGGTGTTATGTTCTAACTGTTTAAACTGTGTTACATGGTTCCAACCAGGTCCAGCGTTTGAGCGGGAAAAAGCTCAAACGCTATTGGCTGGTCTGTCTGACAGCTCCCTATAAAAGGGCAAGCTGTCAGACTGCTCTTTGCTGGTTGCTGATACAAGAGCTGAAATAAAGAGCTGCTTTGGAAGTCTGTCTCCTGTCATCTCTACCCACTATCTAACAATATTAATAAGAATACATGTTTATATTTCATGGCAGTAACAAGGGGTTTTTATAGTTCTGCCTTTTAAAAAGGGGAAATACGCATCAGACTTCACAATGGTGATGATTAAACCAAAATGTGGATTAAAAATACAAAGTAGAATTTTTTTTAAAAAAAAACATACTTCTTTTATAAAGTGTAATTTCTACATTTTCTGCCTTAGAATATGCTAAGGGTATGAAACACTGCTGGTGACAAAACTAACATAGGGCAAAATTATAATACAGTTAACATAAGAAGGAAACAGTTGGATGTTGTGACCTTTCCTTTCTTTCTGCTGTGCTAAAGATCTTTGGGCAAACACAGCTCCACTGATTGATTTATATTTTATTGCATCTGGAAGAAAAGTGTCTTCTGATCATTTATTTATTTATTTTTTTAGTTCAGAGAGAAGTCTGAATTTGATTCCACAGCATTACATTTGCAAGGAAGTTTCATCCTGGGATAGGTGAGAAAAGGTCATCATGTGGTGATGATTTATTGTCATAAAATTATTGTATCAAATTGCCCTTTAAACTCAACAACATCTTGACATAGATAACACAAAATCCTGGGCAAAAATAAACAAAACCACTCTCTAGTGAGACATAACTAATCAAGAAAATTAAAACACCCTGCTAAATGCCTAAAAAGATGGGAGCGGAGGGGAGAGAGGGGGGAAAAAAACCATCTGAGATGTAATTATATTCTTAACTAATTAAGAGTAATCAGGTTCTGCAGATACCACATTTTGTTGCTTAATTGTAGTCACAGAGGAATAAAAGGCTTTTTCTGCAGAATAACTGTGGTTCAGAACAACAGAAATAAGTGTTGAAACTTGTTCAACTTTGTCTCAAAATGTACCTATTAGCTGGCCAGTCAATACAAAATTTAGGAATTCAATATTTCCAACTATTAATCATGGATCCTTAAAAGAAGAATGAAACATCTAGATTTCTTATATATTTCTTTTTGTTTATTCTGCAACTTTTAAAAAGTACTTCTCTGTAAGTAATTTAATTAAAAGTAATATATCGCTCGCATGAATCATGGCTATAACAAAATGTTTAATATTTTATTTATTATTATTAAATTTGTTTGATGTCCACCTCGCTGCAATATTCATTAATCTTAAATTTTTATGACCTGAGATGCAGGGTTGGGGAGGTAGGAATCCTTTAATAATGTGATGGAGATGTTAAAGGTAAAGGATTTTGTAGAAAGAAAAAAAGGAGATGAAATTTGACTTTATGAAGTTATTAATGAAGTCTGGGTAGTCATATGTGATAAACCCATATATCATAGTACATATAACATTGGTCTAATAATGATTTAAATTTGGACTTAGCAAGAATATGACAAGGCAAGGCAAGGCAAGGCAAAGCAAGGCAGGACAGGGCAGGGCAGGGCAGGGCAGGGCAGGGCAGAGCAGAACAGAACAGAACAGAACAGAACAGAACAAGAATGAATAGAAAAATAGAATAGAAGAGAATAAGAATGAGAAGAAAANAAACGAAGAAAAAAACAAAAGAAAACGAAAGAACGGGAAAGAAGAAAAGAAAGGAAAGGAAGGGAAGGGAAGGGAAGGGAAGGAAAGGAAAGGAAAGAAAGGAAAGGAAAGGAAAGGAAAGGAAAGGAAAGGAAAAAGAGAAGGACCTTCAAGTGAAAATCACTTAGTAATACCCAGTCTTTTATTTGCCCTTGAGTAGATGTCATGTCCTTTTAAAAATGCCTTAGTAAGCCCTTACAATAATAGGAGGTACACCTGCCAGTAGCTCATATACTTCATCATTTAAAAACATGTGTGCCAAAGTTGGAAAAAATCGATGTTAAAAGATTGAATGTGTTTTTTTCCTTAGTTCCAAGCTATAAAAAGTGATATAATGTCATTTTGTAAAAAACACTGCTTAAATGAAGTCAGGGATAGATAGATATTTCCCAGTTACATTAAGCCATCATATTTTATTACTTACACAATTTCTGTTACATGTTCTAGTGATGGTAAATCTTTCACCAGTTAATGTTTTAAAAATCCAAGACTTTCCCCTCAAAATCTGATGATCTCCAATAATTTCTGTCTTTTCCATGCAATCAGACAGAGTTCAAGGTTCCACCAACTAAACAATATTATTATGGTTCATTGCACAGTTGGCCAAATGTTGGGACTGGGTTTGGGATTTTTGGTCATCTATTGAGTCTTTCTCAAGGACCTGGAACAGGCAGATGTTGTTTTGATATTTTTGGGTATCATCACAGGATGTAAGCTATTCCAAGCTGCCTTTTGCAATTGAATGACACTGATTTGTTTATGCCGATGTTGTTCAGGTGGTGCTCCAGTTCTACCTGGGATTGCACCGAAGGCATCTATTAGTATTAGTGTATCTTGGTTTTATTTTGTCACATCCATTCTACTTCTATTTGCAGACCTTTTTATTTACATATTATATACAGAATAATGTAGAATCACAGCTGCTAATTGTTTAAACTGTTGTTGGCCTTCATACACATCAAGTTCTTCCCAAGAACCTAGGATGTCATAATGTATTAGCATAGTATATGTGCAGATCCAAGCAGTGTGGTCTTTTCCAATTGACAGATAAGAATTGTCAATGGTCATATTTTCTAAGTGCTGTCCAAGATTTTTTGATATGGTATCCAGTGTGTCAATAATCACTGGGACCACCGTGGCTGGTTTATGCCATACTCTTTGAATTTTTATTTTCAGATTTTGATATTTTGTGATCTTTTCCAGTTCTTTGCTATTCTACAGTCACCTAGTATTGCCACATCAATTATCCACACTTTTTTTTTTCTTTTTAACCACTATTATATCTGGTGGGTTATGAGCCAAGACTTCATCAGTTTGTATTCTGAAATCCCACACTATTTTAACCTGCTCATTTTTAAGTGTAATATCTTTGTTGCATAATGAAGACTTTTCTTTAAATATCAGTTCACCCTGTGTATTAGGATGGCCCAAATTAAATTTGCACTATTAATTTCAATGATTGACCTGGAACTATCCAACTAAACTACATCACAGCACTGTGTGAATGATGATATGAATTGGGAAGGGAGTGGAGAAGATCCTGAATAAGGTTTCATGGGGAGACATGATAGCAGTGTTCCAATATTCGAGACGCTGCCACAGAGAGGAAGGGGTCAAGCTATTTTCCAAGGCACCTGAAGGTCAGACAAGGAATAATGGATGGAAACTGATCAAGGAGAGATTCAACCTAGAAATAAGGAGAAACTTTCTGACAGTGAGAACAATCCACCAATGGAACAGCTTGCCTTGGGAAGTTGTGGGAGCTTCATCACTGGAGCATTTCAAGAAGAGACTGGACGGCCATTTGTCAGAAATGGTATAGGGTCTCCTGCTTGGGTGGGGGTTGGACTAGATGATGTACAAGGTCCCTTCCAACTCTGTTAATCTAATCTAATAAATAAACAAATAATGGCATATTTGGGAATCTTCTCTAGGAATATAACTATTCTTCTAGACTTAAACTATTACTTATATAACTCATAGTTGCATACGCTTAACCAACCAAGTAACCTCATATGCTGAAGTGTTTTCTTTGTTCTGAAAGTGACTTTTCTGGAAATGCTGATAGTGGCTGAGTAGTAGTTACCCAATCAGAGGAAAATTTGGGCTGCTGAAACTCATCACAGAATCATATTTACAAATTGATTAGAATAAACCAGTCAGCATTTCCCCCCCTCTTGATTGGAAATTGCTTTTAATCAGCAGCACCATATTCCACAATTGTGTTGCATACGAAAGCAAAAGGATTGATGTGGATCAAAATCAAACTTCAGAAGTATGGCCAGATTTTTTTTTATCTTTTTATTTTTTGTGAATGTTACTTTTTGCTTCAGCAAAATATATAAGCAAGCAAGCAAGAGTGAAATGGATGCAATTTGTGTGACATTCTCCTATGAATATCTAAATCATAGTCCTGTCTTCATAATAACTTAGAAATATTTTGTTCAAATACAGTACATGGTTAATGTTCAAGAGATAAGTCATGCACAACATCTTCCTTTTTGAGAAACTTTATTCACTGAGGAATCCTCTCTTGTATATTTTGTGATGTGGGATCACTACAACATAACTTCCCTCTATACCTCAGATGATAAAAGAAGCCCCAGCTCACATGAGAGTAATATTAGCATATAGTCTTCTTACATGATGATGCACAGCTGTTCTTATATTTGATAAGGAGCTGTACTTCAGTTGCTTGCAGAACTGAAAAGGGTTAGACTCGAAGAACTGCTGCTCAGTTGTGCCTGGAACAAACCATCCCCCACCCCACAAAAACAAAAAAATAAACATATATTATAACCAAAGCTTCAACCATTTTTATTTGAGCCCAATGCAAATATTAGATTTGGGAACCGCATTGTGACAGCATGACACATTTTGGCATTTTCCTCCCGCTTTGCCCTCCCAGAAAATGCCTTATTTGTGTACGTGTGTCTTGACTCCTGCAGTCTGCCTGGAATACAGGTAGTCCCTGCAGTTTTCCTGGCAAGATTTCAGAAGTAGATTACCCTGGACCGCTTCCCAGAGAGAAGAGACAGAGTGACTGGCCCATGGTAACTCAGTTGGCTTCTTGCCTAAGGTAGTATTAGAACTCATGGTCCCCCAGTTTCTAGTCTGATTAACCACTACACCAAATTGACTCTTAAGATGCCTTATATTGCCACTGAATTGTGCTAAAAACAAATTCCAAACACAGCTGAGAACTCCTGTCAATATACATAACCCTGCTTTATGTGTATAAAACGCTCATTCACTTTCACACTAATGCTGAAACATATGGTTCGTATACTGTACACACCATAATAACAGGTAAATTAACTATAAGTGGAAGAATTATCTTTCTACATTAGAATGTATTTTGAACTCAGTTGGTTTGGGCACTTCCACTTTCATTAAGAAGCTGGATTTAGTTACTATATAACCCGAGCAATTTGTAATTGTGTATGTGTGTATATATATACATACAGGCACACACAGATACATAAAAGGCCTATTTGAGTACTGGCATGCTTTTTTCATGAGAGAAATTTGCAAAAATACATCTTATTTTGCAATAGAAATTAAAATTCTGCAGCACAGAGAGATGATAGATGGAGATGGAAATGGAGATAGAGATAGAGATGATAGAGACAGAGATGATAGAGATAGAGATGATAGAGATAGAGATGATAGAGATAGAGATAGATACAGAGATGAGACGAGATAAGAAAGAGAAGAAGAAGAAGAAGAAGAAGAAGAAGAAGAAGAAGAAGAAGAAGAAGAAGAAGAAGAAGAAGAAGAAGAAGAAGAAGAAGAAGAAGAGGAGGAGGAGGAGGAGGAGGAGGAGGAGGAGGAGGAGGAGGAGGAGGAGGAGGAGGAGGAGGAGGAGGAGGAGGAGGAGGAGGAGGAGGAGTTGTTTTTCTTAGCACATGAGTGTGATCCTTCATATTTGGAATTAGATGCCTCCTCCAACAATTGAAGGGGAGCAAGATAGGGAGTCTCTGCCAAATTATGCCTTCAAGTGCACTTTGGCTGAGTCTGTTTGTGTGCTCCAGACCACATACAGCATCACACGCTGGCCACACCCACACCCGGTTTAGCGGAGGGGGGGAAGTTGCGATATGTCATGTGATGATGCCGTGATGATGCGAGTTTGACACCCCTGCCCTATACCATTTCAGACAAGTGGCTAAAGAGTCTCTTCTTAAAAGCCTCCAGTGATGGAGCACCCACAACTTTTGAAGGCAAGCCATTCCCCTGGTTAATTGTTCTCCCTGTTAGGAAATTTCTCTTTACATGTGTTACAGCAAGGCAAACTCAGATTGAGTATCTTAGAATATGGTTTTTAAGGGGAAATATTTGATATAAAGATAATAACCAAGAGCAATGTTAATGTTTATAAATAATTTGATGTAATTACCAATCAGGTACAATGGGAGGAAATCTAGAAATTACTATTGCTTTTACTGATTGTTTTTAGTTTTTCTCTTTCTAAAGATCATGTGCATCTATTTTTGATCTTGATAAATAGAGATAAAATCAATATAAATATTAATGTTGAGAATTCTGTAGGGATGTACAATTATTTCTCAAGATGATATGAGTCTAATTTTAGTTATTCAGTTTATTATTTAATCAATGGAATAATGATGATATAATGAATTTTAAATTTTATGACAATTGTAAATGCTATTTATTGATATTTTATTTTGCCTATGTAATTTCTCGCATTTTTCTTTTCTTTTATTTATTTTAGACATTTAGTTATTCCTTAAATGTTTTAAAATAAATAAATAGTCCAGTTCTGTATAGGGCTTTAACAGGGCTCTACTTATTTCAGGTCACCCCAAAGGACCATATATGGTCCATAGGGGAAGGGGTTAGCCTCAGATTGGTAAAATATATTTTTTGTGGAATAAGAAAAAGGATGGCAAATGGTGGAGAATCTCTTAGTCTGCCTGCCCATCCTTACAATTTTCTTCTTCTCTATCAATGTAGAGAAAAGGAATACAAAGTGAAGTATTTCTTTTGCTTTCTACAAATTTTTTGCCCAGAAATTGTAAGTTTGGGTAGTCCCATTTGGGAAAAATGAAGGATCAAAAGGCTGATTAAAATTAACAAAAAGAGTTATAAGAAGATGAAAAAAGAGAAAAAAGTGGGCTAGATGTTTCAACTGATCATGACCTGAACAAAAAGATTTACCAAAAAAAGGTGACAATCAGAGATTTAATGTTTTTAGCACTAACAAATTAATTTGTAAGGAAGAGATATCTGTGTTTTTTCCATCCATCCATTCATCTATCCATCCATCCATCCATCCATCCATCCATCCACCCATCCATCCAATTCATATAGACTCTTGTCTCCAGTTCATGATCCTGGGCAGTTAATGATTTTTATAGCTTTGATTGGCAAAAGAAATGGTCCGGGAAGACACCATGGTTCTTACTTTAGTTACTGTTTACTTACTCTTACTGTCTGCATTTTTTTTAATCACCAAACCCCAACATTCAGCAACACCATTGGGAAATGCTGAGGGTAACCTTTGCCCATTTTTTACTTTGGAAAGTTCAAAACTTGAGACTTTTTAACACTTTTTTTTTAAACTCCCATTGGCTCCTCTGCTATACACAGATATCTTAGAAGGTACCCAATTTTTTTTTCTTCCAATTGGGGTCCTTTCCCCAAATAGACATGTTTACCAGTCTCCTTCTACATGAGAAGAATATCAGTTTTATTGTAGAAGGGAAGAACTTCCTGCAATCAGCATGTTTAGCTGGTGATTTTATCATTGTATTAAGATTGTGTAACCATTGAAACTGGGACCATGATTTAGTGGTGAAACCAACCATGCAACACTAAATTCTAGAGTTAAAACATTGCCCCCAAAATATATTTGATCAGTTTTCCAAACAGGTTCCTTTTTGCTGGTGAAAGAGAGCAGGCATATTTGAACACCCACCCATGATTAACTTCCTCCCCTCCACTGAGTTCGATACATTCATTCTCGAGTCAGCAGAAGACTCCACTGCAGCGGTGGGTTGCTCCTGGTTCGGCCCGGTTCTGTGAACTGGTAGCGGCGGCAGCGGGAGGCTCCGCCCACCCACCTGGGACGCTTCTGCGCATGTGCAGAAGCATCACGAGCGCACGCGTGCTCACAAGCGAACTAATAGTGATGGGGTTTAGAACCCACTACTGCTCCACTGCCAATCCTGCCTCTGTTCACAGATATTACCTGATCAACTAACTACTGCCAGGGATACAATTGAGAAGGCTTAACAGATGTATTCTACATCCCTACAGTAAGGATGATTTAAGACTTTTCCATTCCAGGACTGGAGATGAAATGAAGGCAGAGACTTGGAGACTGAGGAGAATATAAAAAAATGTTGTAAGGGCATGTTTGTGATGCGGTTCAATATGCAGCAGAATCTTACTGTTGATGGTGCAGAACAAATATTTGGATCCATATCTGAGTCTTAAAAAAAAAAAATCCAGAGGAGCAGGTAGAGGATCTAGAAAAGCCAAACTCATCTGCTGAATATATTGTGGGGATCAATATCTTAATGAAGGAATAGTCAACTTGATGTTCTAGTGATGCTTTATACTCCAACACTGTGTCCCCACGCTCGAAATCTACCTAGCAACTAGGGAGAGTTTTTCCATTGGCTAGAATCTGACAGCTCAGCCGGCGGGAAAGTTACAGCCCCGCCATTGGCTGCTCGTTTTGACAGCCGCTATATAAATAGCGGCTTGACAGAAAGTTGCCTGTTGCCGGTTCCTGCTCTGCTCTGTTAGCAGCTGTTACACAAATAAAGGCGTTTTGTTTCCAGAGCCGTCTTGCCTCAGTTTCTGACCCTTCGTTCTCCTGAGTTAGAACACTGGTGATGAAGGTGGGATTCTGAGGAGACGGTCTGAGCTGGTCACTCCAATTGAGCTGACTTCGCCTTGCTAAAGGCGAATGCCGTGACAGTTAAGCTAAAATATTCCTTAACTGTCCGTCCTTTTAAGGATGTCTTCTCCGACATCGTCCACCCCTTTTCAACCGGCAACCGAAACCTAGGATGAATACCTAGATCGCTTTGAGTGTTTCCTCCAAGCAAATAACTACACGGAGCTGTCCAGTGACCGAAAGCACACCCATTTCCTGAACTCTTGTGGGCCACAGATATTCACCACAGCCAGAGCCTTAGTGGCCCTGCAGCCCATTTACGCGGTGCCATGGGACAGCTTGCTGAGGAAACTGCAGGGTCACTATTTGCCAGCTCCTTCCCGCATTTCGTGGCGCTTTGCATTCCGTCAGAAATTACAACGTGAGGGGGAGACCATAAACCAGTATATGGCTTCCCTCAGGACAGCTGCCATCCATTGTGAATTCCACAACCTCGAGGATTCCCTGTTGGAGCAGCTGGTGTGTGGCATGAGGGACTTGCGGCTGCAACATTGCCTCCTGGCCAGGAAAGACCTCACCCTGCACTCCGCCATTGACGAGGTGTGCGCTTCTGAAATGTCTGAGAGGTCAATGGCTGAAATGCACTGGACCCTGTCAACAGTCACCCCAGAGCGAACTATGGCCATCCACCATGACGACGTCGCATCCGACGACCACATGGACAATGAGGACGACGTGAGCTGCCTCAAGTCATCGCAAAGAGAAAAATGGATGGACCGCAAGCCATTCCTGACACCTTGCCGCAGTTGTGGCGAAAATCACCTCAGGTCCCTTTGCCAATTTAGAACTGCCATCTGCCGCCAATGCGGGAGAATAGGACACTTGGCTAGGGTCTGCCAGTCCGCCTCACCACAAGACTTGCATCCAGTCAGAAGAGCAAGCTTCAAAAGCAACTTCACCAAGCCCAGAGAAGATTGTTTTACAATCTCCCAAGACAACAACCATCCTGCAGTGTCTATTAGCCAGAAAACTAATATAAAATAAAGAAGAAAAGAGAAAAAGAAAAAAATCAAAAGAAAAAGCACAAAATGTAGCAGCTTCCAATATTCTTCACAGCAGTTCTAAGTAAATATGTATTTTAATTTCTGTCTCTAAAGTTATATCATATTCTTCTTCTTTTATAATCTATTCTTCTAATCATCAAAACCATGAATCACAAGTTTTATAAAAATTATCTATGAGATCATAACACAATATTAATTCCAATCCTTTGAACCACATTTTCCCATTGATCCATCTGTATTAACTAAAATTATTAGCCTATTTCATTATACATTTTTAACCTGTTTCAAATTTCCACAGGTGGAGATGAAACAGCGTACAGGGGGGAGGTTCAAAAACTATCCACATGGTGCTTAAAAAACAACCTGCACCTGAACATCAGCAAGACCAAGGAGATGGTGTTGGACTTCCGGAGGAAGAGAGAGGAACCTGCCCCACTTTACATCGAGGGGGGCTGTGTCGAGAGAGTCTCCTCCTTTAAATTCCTGGGAGTCCATCTCAGCGAAGACCTCACCTGGAAAAACAACATGATCCAGGTGGCCAGGAAGGCCCAACAGAGATTCCATTTCCTTAGGGTCTTGCGTAAAAACAGGGTGGAACAACAACTGATGACCTCCTTTTACCGGTCCACAATAGAAAGCGTCCTCACTTATTGCATCATGGTATGGCATGCTGGCTTGACAGCCGCGGATAGAAAAACATTACAGAGGGTTGGTGAGCACAGCACAAAACATTGTGGACTGTCCCCTGATACCACTAGATGAGATCACTAGGGCTCGCTGCCTTAGAAGAGTGAGGAAAATCCACAGGGACGACTCACACTCTGGTCAGCACTTCTTTACCCTCCTACCAGTGGGAAGGAGATATAGAAGCATAGCCAGCCACACAAACAGGCTGAAGAACAGTTTTTATCCGTGGGCTGTCAGACTCCTGAATGCGAAATAACATCATAACCAGGGGTGGGTTCCTCCCAGTTCGGATCGGTTCTCCCGAACCAGTAGTGGCCCGCTGGTGATGTCACGATGATGTCACCAAACTGGATCGGTCGGTGCCGGTCCGTGGGGACCGCCATCTTTTTTTGATTTTTTTTTTTAATTTATTTTTTTTTAATTTTTTTAATTTTTTTTTTCTATCTGAGCATGCGCAGAAGCCGACTTCCGGCACTGTGCATGCGGTCACCATCTTTTTTTCGGCTTTGGTTTTTTTTTCTTTTTTGGATTTTTTGTTACTGCGCATGCGTATGTGCGTGCGCCCACGCGGCGCAGGAGGGAGCGAACCGGCAGCGAGGTAAGTTGGAACCCACCCCTGCATTCCATCCTTCTAATTTCTAAACATCTTTGTCTTCTGATTGTTAATCTTAACACCTATTAATATACCAAAATCTCTTAGTTTTTTGCATTAATGCCTCTACTTTCTCTAGTGGACCTTCTAAAATTAACACCAAATCATTCACAAATGTCCTTGGTTTATGCATTTCTATTTTAATCTTAACTCCCATAATTTTCTGATCTTATTTTATGTGTCTATTCAAGACTTTAAGAACCAAATTTAATAAAACTGAAGATAATGGACATCCCTGTCTTGTTCTTTTTGAACCTCACAAGATTGTGTTAATTCTCCATTAACAATTACTTGTGCTTTCTGAAAAAAAAAATTGAACTTACCCATTTATATAAAATTATCTTCAAGGTTCATATGTTCCAAAACAAAAGTGCAATTCAAATTGTCAAAGACTTTCTTTTCATCTAAGAATATCAATGTAGCTTGTTTTTTTTATGTTGCTCCAGGTTTTCCAGAAGATTTAAAACATTTCTGATATTATCTCGTAATTGTCTTTTAGGTAAAAACCCACATTGATCTTCATAAATAAAATCCTGTAAAAATATTTCCAAGCTTTCATGGTAAACAGTTTATAATCACTGAATAATATTCATTGTTTGTTGTAACAGTTGTAAATGTTCATCTTCAAAACATTTAAACTGAAAGGCTGGCAACCCATACAAACCAGGTACCTTTCCTGTTTTAGTCTTTTTGATAGCTTCCACAGTTCTCTTATTGTTATAGATCCATTCAAAATTTGTCTTTGAATGTCTGTTATCTTCAGTACATCCTGTTGTGCTTTTATCTACTTTTTTTTGAGGAAATTTCTTGACCTTTGTATAAAGTAGTATAATACTGATAAAACATTTTTCACACATTTGCATTATCAGTTATTGCAGTATTCCTTTCTTGTAATTTTAATATCACTGTGTTTTCTTTTCCCTTTTCAACTTGTATGCCAAGCATCCCCTTCATTCATTTACAAATTCAAAATTTCTTTATTTTGCATGGTTCCTCTTTATTTTAATTTCTCACTGTTAACATAGATAATTGCCTTTGTAAAAGCTTACTTTGGTGAGTAATAGTTGTTATCCTTAAAGATTATTAAAAATTCTTTTTCCTTTTCTTAGTCTCATCCAAACTCATCTGTATTTTCTCTTTCCTTCTCTTTTTAAATTCACTATTGCATTATATTGTTGTAAGGAATATCCTTCTGGGTTCAATTCCAAGTGGGGAAAAAGACACTGGATTCCTGGAAGTTGCTTGGAAAGAAGGTTTAATGGTGGACAGGAGCACATGGCAGGGGCTCCTGAACAGAAAAGGTGGATCACATGCTTCCAGATGTTGGGTGAAGAGAAAAGGGGAGAAAAGATGCTGAGTCTCTTGGTTTTATGACCTCTGTTGGGCCCCACCTCTTAGTTTCCTGTTCCTGTGTATGTAATGCACTCCGATTGGCTATAAGACTCCCAGGGCATCTCTTGTGGGCTGTCCTGAGCGCCAGGCTTGGCTGATGTAATCTTCCCAGGTCCCATGTGGTGTAATGAAAGGGCTTTGGGCAATACCTAATATGGCTCTGTCTGAAGGAGGTAGATCTTTGTTATGTAAAATAGACTGGTCCAGGCTATTAACAAAGGGGTGGGGGGGATGAGTGAGCTGGGCCATTCCTTGATGGCCCATTGACAAAGGTGGGGGCTACTAAGAGTGAGTCTGTTTCCTTTCTAAAAGCATGTTTCTCAATGTCTCTAGGAATATTCTACATAATATTCTGCCTTTTTAATTTTTCCTAGGATATTTCATTTTTCCAGGAGAGGGGTTGGTGCTAACTTCCTACAATATAAAACATCCCCTTACTAAAGCTTTTCTTGAATCCTAAACCATCCTTATTTCTGTGCTTTTATTGAGATTATTCTAAAAAAGAGGTTATGATGACATAGCCAAATCTAGGAGGACTTCCAGAACATTAACTGGAATGCAATTAACCATACTTCACAGGGAGATAATGTTCTATAAAGCAGGCACCATGGAAGAGAAGGCCTACCTCCTCACACCCACCAAGAATAAGTCCCTGCAGCATGCCTTCTCTATCAGATCTGATGGAATGGGTAGAGCTAATCATGGTCCCTCAGATAACCTGATTCCCTTTCATGAAGGGTTTTAAAACCAGCACATTGAATTGGACCCAGAAACAAAATGGCAAACAATGCAGTTTGTGCAGGGGTGGGTTCCAAATTTTTTTACTACCACTCTGTGGGCGTGGCTTAATTTTGTGGGCGTGTCTTAATTTTGTGGGAGTGGCTTGACGGTCATGTGACTGGGTGGGAGTGGCTTGACAGTCATGTGACTGGGTGGGAGTGGCTTGATGGTCATGTGACCTGGTGGGAGTGGCTTGGCAGTCATGTGACCGGGTGGGAGTGGCTTGGCAGTCATGTGACCGGGTGGGAGTGGCTTGATGGTCATGTGACAGTGGGCGGGGCTTCATGGTCATGTGACTGGGTGGGCGTGGCAAGGTGGTCACAATCCTAGTTCCCCTTATGGGGATTCCTGCATCCGGACCTTTTGCAATCCCCCAAAGGATTAAAGGAAACCAGATTCCATACAGCTCTGAACCCTTAAGGCAAACCAAATACAAGTGGTCCTCGCTTAATGGCCGGTTGCTTAGCAAGTGTTCAAATTTACGACTGACCTCCCCAGAGCTACTTGACCTGTGTTTGGAGTTTTGACAGCCATATGCACGCACACACACGCGCGTGCGTGTGCGCACACAAACACACACACATACACACACACACACACACACACACAGAGACACATACATTTATGGCCAGTTACAACATCCCACACAGTCAGGTGACTGAGGTTTTCTATGTTTTTGCCAGTTTCTAACAATTCCTTCTGATTTCCGTTTAAAAATGCCCATTGGGGAAAATGGATTTGTTTAACAACCAGTGTTCGCTTAATGACCACAAGGTTCATCTAATGGCCATGGTGTTTGCCTAACTTAGGGGTCTGCAACCTTAAACACTCAAAGAGCCATTTTTCTATTTTCTTTTAAACAGGTATCTCTCTCTCGTCTCTCTTTCCCTGCCCTCCTTTTCTCTGTGTCTATGTCACTTCCTTGTCCCCTCTCTG
>QLTV01002419.1:7375174-7389291 GCA_003457575.1 Thermophis baileyi | reverse complement strand
ACGCTCTGGTCCGGCGTTGGGTCTGACCGCGCCTCCGCGGTGTCAAACACCTCGGGGCCACAGTGACCCAAGAACACAGCTCTTTTGCGGTTGTCGGTCAGACCGAGCATATCGTTTGCTTCCAGGAAGCAGTCGAATCGCCGCATGGAGGAGTCCCGTTTCTCCCTGGGCGGGGCGAAAGGCGCGGAAGGTGGGAAGGTGGACATAGCGGCAGAAGGAGGCAGGAAGATGTCTGCCTGGCTGGTTGAAAGTGCTGAAGAAGCTAGTCACAGTTCTCCTGGCCCAAGCCCTCATCGCCACTGTTAGATAGTGGGACAGGAGACAATCTCCCTGGTCGGGTCGAAAGGCGCCGGCGGGTGGAAGGTGGACATAGCGGCAGAAGGAGGCAGGAAGATGTCTGCCTGGCTGGTTGAAAGTGCTGAAGAAGCTAGTCACAGTTCTCCTGGCCCAAGCCCTCATCGCCACTGTTAGATAGTGGGTAGAGATGACAGGAGACAGACTTCCAAAGCAGCTCTTTATTTCAGCTCTTGTGTAAGCAACCAGCAAAGAGCAGTCTGACAGCTTGCCCTTTTATAGGGAGCTGTCAGACAGACCAGCCAATAGCGTTTGAGTTTTTTCCCGCTCAAACGCTGGACCTGGTTGGAACCATGCAACACAGTTGAAACAGTTAGAACATAACAATAGTAATCCATAATGGAGGAAAATATAGTAGCTTGCTTGCTTGCTACTCCAACCAATCAGACATCAGAAAAGCTTGAGTCATCTGGTAGTTAAGGAAGAAGAGAAAGGTCCACAAATCATTTCTTGACATTATAAGAAGGAAAATAAGTGACTGACAAAGATAGCGCCAAATATTAGTGTCCCTTCAGCAAAGTTCATCAATCTGGGCTTGCTGTGACACTCCTTCTGCTAGTATCACAGACTCTGTAGAGATGATGGCACCACCATAGGCTCTCTAAATTCAGTGCACTATATCTGCAGCATTGGTAGCTAATGACATATAGTTTCTAAAATCAAGAAATAAGTGACTGTTAGGGTAGCAATGATATTCAACAGTCTTAATGATTGCAATAGATGCCTGCCCTGAAAATATGAAAAAATGGCCAATATTGACTTGAGCCATCTTGTCAGCCAGGATCTTTCTAAAGCTATTGGCAGGTCAAATCTTTCCTACATCTTCTGATGCCAGATTTGAAGACTAATATTTCATAACCAATGTCGTTTGCTTTTTCTCTTTCCTAACTTGTTTAGGAAGAAGTTGAATATTAAGCATGTCATTTTCTGTTGGACAGAATTGTACATTTTAAATCTTATAGCTTGCTGGAAAACATGTCTTTAAAAGAAACCCTCCTACTCTATAAAATTATTGTTATTTCCTAGTGTGCAGGTTCAGAGATAGACAAGACCATAATTTTGATTCGTATTTTTAGACTCTGTTTTAGGTGTTCTTCTGTATTAACACTAATATTCTTTAACTGAGTGAAGAAAATAACTTATTTTTGGAACAGAGCCCGACAGAATTGGATATTTTGCTTCTAGATTAGGTATAGAGTGGCTGTAACTTAACATTTTCATCTTAGTAAAGTCTTAGTAAAGAAGTTTGGGCTAAAGTTATTTGACGTAAATCTTCCAACAACTCAACTTTTCCCCACCATCCTGTTCATTTAAGACTGTTACCTTCATTTATCATAAGTATATTTTGGTTTATAATTGTTTTTGTTTTACATTTTAGTTGCCATACAACAGTAAGGTCTGCAATTCTATGCCCATTTTAATAGGAGTAAAACCTACCTAAATACAGTGAGACGTGCTTGGAAAAAAGGTTAGTATAGCACTGTATTTTAACTTTGTAAGGATTTAATTATACTCCTTAATATCTCAATGTTTAAACAATGGGATGCTAAAAGAAATTCAACTTTTATGTCACCCGCCTCTCTCTTTCTCTCCCCCCCCCAAAAAAAATCTAGCCTCAGTCAAAGCTAATATATATTTCTAATATTTCTAATCAAATGAATTTATATTCAGAATGACAGCTGATCTTTGTAAGGGAGGCAACTAGGCCATTTTTTCCATCAAAACCTGATTTAAAACTGTCTGGTCCATATGTTAAATTAACCTGTCTGATTGTGAGAACTCTGTTAGCCAAATTAAAATTTTGCAATGGTTCTATGAAGAATATTTTTCTCCTGCAATCATTGCAGCCTAGATTTCACTGTCCATGTCACTTGTCATAGCATACACATTCAGTCAGAGGAAAGCTGAGGCTAATGAGCCAGATATTCCATGTTTCTCTCACACAAAATTCCCTGCAAATGATGGGAGAGAAAACAATCCCTTGTTCCAGCTCTTAATTTCAAATAGATTCAGTTTGAGGAACTAGTCATTATTTGTTTTATTGGGGGGGGGAAGGGGCCCATGTTGTAACTAAATGGACTAATTAATTCACTGAAACCATTCCTCACTGCCTCCCACAGATACTACCTAGAATATCAAGGCATAAAAAATGAGACATATTTTTAATGTAACATAAAACTTTTAAAATTAAGTCACTACAATAATTGTTCACATCTCATTACCTGCCCCTGCAATCATTCATTCCCTTCACATCACTGCCCTTCCTGACTCTGCTCAACTTTTGGTATCCTAAGAAATTGTTCTCAAATCTTGTTACCTATCTCATTTCTTCAATCCTTCCTTCCTTCTTGTTATTAGACTTCTTTTCTTCCTATTTGTACAATAATACATCTTGCTGAGCTACGCAAGTTAATTGGTGATTAAGACCCATTGATTTCAAAAAGAGTTTTGTTTTTAAATGTCAGAGATCTGATTGAATCCCAAAATATTCTCCAGGAAGCTACAGATTCTTACATATCAGTCAATTTTATTTCAGTTGTAAAACAGCATCGAACTAATAACATAAGAACTACAATAAAAAAGAAAGGCAAATTGGTAGAATAAAACAAGGTAAAGATAAAATTATTAAGGTAAAATTACAGAGAAAAGCTTTTAAAACATGAAAGAATTCTATAAAATTACAAAGACTAATCTAAACATTATAGATAACTAGGACTTGTTATAGATAAAAGGTCATAAATAATATTAGTGGTAGGGTAAATGAAACTCTATTCTTAAAAAATGTATTAATTTTGTAATCCTTTAAAAAGTGATTTGAATGAAATGTTCACTCATTCCGATATGTTGTGCTTTCAGTGCAGAAAAATGCTTTAACTTTCCTGGGGTTTTTTTTTAAAAGTCCTTTGGAAAATGTTTGAATACTGTATATGGCTGAGATACTTGTTCTTCAGAAGCACTTTTTGTATTTTACAGCTGTATCTACAAGGAAACTGACTTTCTTCTCCTCAAACTAGCCATTTTTCTCCTTTGTTTTGGTATTTTAGCAATGAATAGCTACAATTTTAGTAGTCTTGTTATTATTTTAAATACTCCCCTCTTCTGAATAAAATCATTGCTTATTAAAATAAAGTTTGATTGGCTGTCATGTCAGTGAGGGCCAATGAAGCCTTTATGTGGGAAAAATGGTAAATTAGCATATCTGTCATCAATCCAGTATTAACGTAATAAATCAGAAAACAAGTTTTAAAAAATGGGGAAACCAGAAAACAATACTTGTGGAGTAATAGAAAGACATTTTTCAGAATTACAATGTGCAAAAGAACTTTAGTCAATGGATTGCCAGAAGTATATATGTGGATTGCCAGAAGTATATATGACTCTCAAATTTTAAGCTAAAAAAGTATGGAAGGGCAGCTGAAGGACATGACTGGTTCAGAATTTAGACACACGATGCAACATATTTTAAACTGAGGTTGAGTACCGTCACTGTTCCTTGTTTGTTAAATGTTTCTCAGTATTTCCCTTGGAAATTGCCTGGGAAATGTAACAATATTGCCTGGGAAATGTATATACTGCTATTGCTAGAGGTCAATCAGCCAAGAATTTAGGTTGTCAAGGTTTGACTTTGGAGGTCAATGTGTACAATTAATGATAATCATTGACTGCACCAGGCCCAAGAATGCAATAAAAATGTGCCATCTGAAAGTAAATCCTCTTGTGGCACACGTCTCTTTTTTCCAAATCAGCTCTGATAAGTAGAGGTTAGGATACAATGTCCACTTTTCACACATTTCAAGATAAAGCACATGACTCTGAGCCAAAAGTGACATTAGTTGACTAATATTCTGCCAGCTGGCCTCAATGCTAGGAAGGGTCTGGATATTTTAAGTCAGAGAAGCACAAATTATAGTGAGCAATGAGCGGGGGAAAGATTTATAGATCACAACTATGATGTTATCTTCTCCTCTAGGAGGACAGCAAAGTAAATTCATGATGCTACTTGCATAAATGTCAAGCACCTTGACTAGGTAATATATTATCAAACCTTGTTGGTTAAGTTTGTCAGGAAAGAAAATGGCTTTTATGCATCTCACTTCATTATCAAACAGGAAGGGCAAAGATTTGTAGAATTTTTCAAAAGACTTGAGAAACTATATCTATGTCTACTTATATATACTTATACTGTATATATAAAATGTTTTAGCATGTCTGAAGTGACATAGTGTTAGAAAAGCTAAGGTAAAATGGTACCACCTTGGACTCATTAATTACTTACTTAATTAAAGTCATAAAATGTGACACGTTGTTTATTAAAACAACAACAGATGCTATTCATCAACACAGTAATGGCTGAAATTTATTACTTGGAGTGAGTTCCTTCACTTGCTTCATAGGAAATGCATTTCAACAAAAGAGCAGGGTTCCACTGGCTTGTACCATCTAATAATGTTAAGTCAATGACTCTCCTGCAGCAATAGCTGCACTCAGAACAATATGAAGAGATGATATATTGAACTTCAAGAATTGTCTCTTATCTTTGTTTGGCTGTACAGAACTAAAAGTATAATAAGATCCCTTGAGGGAACTATGGCCCGTAGCTTAGGATGAGGAAGGAAATGGAGAATTGTGTAGAGTAGGAAAGGAAATACTATCAACAACATACTCAGTGCTGCAGCAAACTGAGGAAGAAAATATAGCATACGGTGCACTGTGACCTGTCTTGTCATCCATCATGGACACATTCATTACTATTCAGGGGACATTTGACCTATTTTATCTGCTGTAGACTCAGGCCACAGTTTGTAAGGGTAAATACTTTATATCCTCAGTGGCACAGTCCCAAGCCTATAATTTCCCATTAACTAATTATATATGTTTTATTAAAATATAAGTCAGTTCAGATGTTAAAGTTTTCTTAACAGCTGACTTGGGTTGATAGGCCCCAGGATGAATTGACTCACAGGATGTCATTAATGACATGACACAGAGATCTTCCAAATTCCTGAATGATAGTATCACCTACCCATTATCGTGGCAATAAATTATTAATGTACACAACAGACTTTATATTTCCATAGTGAGGGCGAGGTCATGGATTTCTAGTCTACAATACCTCTTTATCTGACCAATTTCCACACTTTTGAAATCTGCAAAAAATATCTAGCAAAACCTGGGCATATGGAGGAACATTTGGGACTATCTCAGCATGGTGAGGAGAGAACATAAAACTAATATTCAGAGGTGTGTATCAATGTACATAGAATTTTCTGAGTTTTGCCTAAAATAAGTAATCTTCTGGTGAAGAAAAATATCTGAAGTTCAGTCAGGTATGTACTGTATCTGCATTTGCCTGGAAGGTTTCCTAAAACATTGATTTCCCAGGAATTCATTCTTTAATTGCCTGGCTCAGACATGAAAGAGGTCAACTGTGAAAGTCAGGCAAGTAGTGATGGTTGCTTTCCTCATTTGTCTCCAGAGGGTTCTGCTCTGAAGTGTTGAGTTCAGCTCATTAAAATGATATTCTGCCAAACGTCCACTTTGAATTTTAAGACCTGAGTGACAGCTTCAATGGCAAAACTGAAGAAAAAAGTTTTGATGCAACCTTTGCTGCTATTTACAACAAATCCATGTTAAGTAAAATTAAAGAATAAAATAATTAAATATGTCCTTGTATTGAGTCTCTCTCTGTCTCTTTCTCTCTCTCTCTCTCCACACAAACACATGAATACATACCCCAAAATAATATTTTGTATGTGTTTTCTGTGTATTTATTTATTTAATTAAATTTACATGCCACCCATCCCATTATCCAAAGCAACTCTACTTATGATACAATAGAATCATAAATATAAAAACATTAAAATTAACAAGATTCAGATGAAGAATTGCAACCAAATGCATGGAACCATTTGTCAGAACCTTATACATTCATCGTTTAAGCAGGAGGACAGCCTTGAATTAAAACTTTTGATGTTTTTCACAAAGGTAATTGGCGTTATGAGGCAGCATGAAAACAGGTTACATATTAGATGATGAGACTTAGAAAGCAACAGCTTAACTGCAGTGGAGGAGAGTGGGGATCCATGCTTCAGATGAGGACATCTTACTGATTTCAGTGGTCTAGGTCAGTATTTATAGGACTGCAACTTAAGGTTTTGTTATTTGAATTCAAAAAGTTTAAGTATCTCATTCACATTGGGGGGGGGGGGGAAGGCCATGAGTTTGATAAGAAAAAAAATGTGTTTTGAGATCCTGTTTTTATTTCTGCGATTAATAAGCACTAAAGTACTTCTATGTATAAACTCCAGAAGATTGATTGACAATGACAATAAGTGGATGAAAAATATGTAAAGATGAAAGGCTAATCAGTGCAATCATTATAATGAAGTAATTAATTACAAAAATGCAATAATATTTCCATAAAAGTGCCTAAATATTCTCTTCTTTATCTTGCAGAGAGAACCATTTGAGAAAATGGCATAATTGATGCTTAAAGCCTCAAACTGATATTTACAAGATCAACTGAAGAGCAGCCTTCTCCCTGATGAACCTGTCTGGATACTGAGATCTTCAAGGCCTTTCTTAGCAGATTTCTGGGTTTTCCTCAGTGGGGCAACAATGGTGAAGAATGGGAAGAGCCTCCAGTGAGGGATGGCAAATTGATATCCCACAGTTAGAGAAAGATATTACAGTCCAAAAGGCAGCTGGATCCAAGATCCAGATCACAAACAATCTCTCTGGGGAAAGGAGAGTCCTCGAGATTACCAATGCATACTCAGACAGCTATTTTTTATGTGAGTAAATGGCAGGGACTTATGTTTTTGTGGTATCTTGCAAATAGCTGGGAGACACAAGATTCCACTGAGCTCTGAGGCATTAGTGTAGCCTCTCAGAGAATTTAGGTTTAACCAAAACCACACTTTTTAAATCACTTTGAATTTTACTTTTCATTTTCTTCTTCTTCTTTTTTCTGCTTATTAAAATTGGAAACTTTCAGTTTTATTCACAAGGTGAATTTTCCTTTAATCCTTTAAGAAAATTACAGGTTTTAAGTTTTGCAAGATTTTTTTTTTTAATATACAGCAGAAAGGTGATTACAGTGTTGATTTTAAAAATTTATACGACTTGAATTAAGGAAAGACTTTGAGGTTAATTAAAAGAATCCTTCCTTTCATGTTGAAATTGTCTATGTTTATACTGTAGTTGGAAACAGCTGGTAAGATGACTTTGAGTTATCATAGAGTCATTAGGTGGAAATAAATGTAATGGCCACTTTAAGAGAGATTTATGATGAATGGGTGAAATCATAAAGTTATCTGTTTTTTATGTTATTATAGATGGAAGATATTATGAACACAAACTACAAAAGAATACAAAATTGGTTTATTTGATCAATATTAACATAAATGAGTTGTGCTATATTTTTATGTTTGGTGGATTTTTGCTAATTAGGACTACGTGACAATGTTTTAAAGATTTTGCTTATTTGTAGAGAAGAACTAGGGGGGGTATATTTCTAAACAGAAAGTGAGATATACATATAAAAGGAAATATTCAAATTGGTTTTAATAGATGTAGTTGGTAATAGTTGTGTTATTTCTGATAACCCTTAATGGACTTTTGCTGACTAAGATGGAGAGGTGATGTTTTAAAGGTTAGTTTATAGAGAATGAAATGAGGATATGGGATGAAGAGATGGTTAGTTTTGCTTTAAGAGTTACTGATAAGTTGCAAGTATTGATTAGGCTTGCTGGAAATAGTATCTTCTTTCTTTTTCCCCCTGCACATTTTTATCTTTATTTTATTTTTATTTTTTAATATGTATTTTTATATTAAGCAGATTTTATTAGTTTTATTTGTATAATATAATCTTCAATAAAATTATTAAATTAACAATAGTGAAAGATATCATTTCACCATCCAAGTGAGCACAAAAACTTTTTGGAAGATAGTCAACAACAAGCAGATCTAATTGAACTTATTTATAAGCTAATTTGAAACCCCCAATCCTGTTTTATCAAAAACAGGAAGCCTACTCTGAAGCATTTGGAACCATATGTAATCTGCTACAATCTAAGAACTATTCTTTTATAAAGGATCCAAAAATACTGTCATTCCATTCCTACCAAGTAGTTCACTTTCAAATCTTGGAGTTCAAACATTGTCCCCAATGCCATATTCCATGTCTGAATTGAGTTGGCATAGAGCAAGTGGCCCTCTGGCAAACCTCTGTTCCCCTGATGTCTCTTTTCTGGCCCTCACTCTGCTTTTCACCTGTGCCTTTTTTTTTATTTGTTTTCTGCCATCTCTAATAAGGGATGGTCCTTGTGCTGTTTAAGTATCATGAAACTCACCTTGCGGGTTCTTCAGACTGGGAGAGTTTACATCTACCTTGTTTCTCAAATCACCACTGAGAGCAAAACATCTCTAAGGGCTTCTTGAACCTCAGGTTTTGGGGGAGAAGCATTTTCTGAAGGGGGAATCATGAAGCAAGTCCTGATCACATTTGGCTTTTTATGTCCCCTGTTTACTTCCTGAATCTCATGCCCAACTGCACAACTTGAACTTTTCAGTAGAATTGGAACAAGGTTGAGGAACTATATTAGCCCCTAAATATAACCAAAATATATAAAATTCCCCCATAGGATATCCTGTTTAAGAGATATCCTATGGTAGTATTCAGCCGGTTCTATCCGGATCGGGTGAACCAGTAGCGCTGACTGCGGATGGTCCCACCCACCCACCCGGACGTAAGCACATCGTGTTTTTGATGCTGTGCGCATGCGCAGAAGGCTTTGCACATGCGCAGACAAGGAGCGTGCGCTCACATTTGCGAACCGGTAGGGAAGGTACAGTAAGTGAATACCACCCCTGGTCACATCATATATAAGTGACATCCCAAAGTGCAGAATTTTTCACAGCAGTCACTGGACACTCACATTGAAAATAATGTCTTTTATGACAAGCAACTGATGTATGAAATGAAGTGAAAAACTGCATTAATAATCTGAACGAGGAGGCTAAGAGAGGGAGGGCATTCTTTGCCAGACACAAATACGTAAGTAATTATATTCTGGGAAATGCTGACATTTCATACTGAAAATAAGATGACCCAAGGAAAAAACAGTTTTTGAGGTTAATAAGAAATGTCTAAAATTAGTTTGATTTTTTTAAAATTAATTTCCCTAGACCAATTATTTTCTATGTACCCTTTGCCATATACGAAGAAAAGGGAAGGGAAGGAAATTATCTTCTTCACAATTCCAATTGGCAATTAGGCTAGGAAATGCAAACTAATAAGGATGCGGGTATTTCCCTTAGCTTCTTTTGCTGTCTTTGGAGCTCAATACATGAAGCTATTTCCAAGTAAAATAGTACTGTGTCAAGCAAGTTATCTCTGTAGGTAGGCTTAATATTTCTGTCAATAACAATGAGCAACAATATTTCTTTGGTTTTGTCATTTACCTTTATTCCAAATATCTCAGTCTGAGTTGTATATACATGCCAAGATCACATACCAAGAATAAGCTTACCAAAGTATTTAACTAGAATTAACCAGCTGTGAGTGGGTCAAATTAAAGAGCTGGTTCCATTGTGGATCACAAATAGCTGAGTAAAAATTCCCCCAGCTTTCAGGCACATAGGATTTTTGTTTGATGCCTGTAGCGCATGCCTTGCTTCCTAAGCATTTACATCCTCAAACTGACACGCCTCTGGGGCCGCTGTGCTTCCCAGCTGATCCAGGGAGCTTCGCCGTGCCACCCATGTCATTAATAATCATCCGCCTGCTGTCCAGAGCTTCCAGCTGAGCCGGGGAAGCTTCGGCGTGCCGCCCACATCATCAAGATTCACCCGCCTGCTATCTGGAGCTTTTAGCTGAGCTGTCCCTGCCGGAGGCCCCGCTGCTCCCAATGCGACCCCCTGCAATGTGGCAGCCCAAGCGCCGGATGTGCTGGGGCTGACACAAACCATTTTTCTTTTTCCTGATATGTACAAGATATCAGAAGTCTTCCTGATATGTACAAAGCAAACAAGTGCATCTTGATTGGATCCTAAAAATGCTGGTAATCTTTCCTTTTGGGAGACCAATGCACAGAGAGCCTGTTGGGTGTTATAGCTAGCTTTTTATGTTTAGGAACATTGGGTTTAATGTTGGTCTCCATTTTATGAGAGCCAAGTGTCTATAATTGTTTTACACATTCAAAATCCTACCTAACTATCAATACCTATACGGCTCTGTCACTGAACCTTTTTCTCTTACTCTGTCCATTGCTCAGAATGCTCTATTGTAAACAGAGAAGCCTAACATTTCAACAATGCTTGGCCTACACTAGTGCTCTTGATATTCTGAAATCTGAATCAGCCTACAAAATTCAGAAATAACAAAAATAAGGAGTCATCTTTGACCAGTTATAGCAATAGCACTTATATACTGCTTCATAGTGCTTTACAGCCCTCTCTAAGTGGTTTTACAGAGTCAGTATATTGCCCCCAACAATCTGGGTCCTCATTTTACTGATCTTGGAAGGATGGAAGGCTGAGTCAACCTTGAGCAGGTGAGAATCGAACTGCTGGCAGTTGGCAGAATTAGCCTGCAATACTGCATTCTAACCACTGTGCTACCACGGCTGTCTGTGGAGCAATATTAATACTGTTTTAATACATTTTACAATATCAGGTTCATTTCCAAATGACAGGCGCCTGTGGTAGAACCATGGATGACCCATCAAATACATTTATGGCTCTCTTTTGACAATAAGAACAGTCCTAGGTAGTGGCAAGGAGATATAAAACAATCAGACAGGGTACCAGAGGAGAAAGTAATAATGCCAACTTTTGTAGGGGCTCTCAGCACAATACAGCAAGGCAGTGTTATTATAAAAGGGACTTATCAGTTCAAGGCATTTGATTGCCTGTAAAACTTCTAAGTTTCTACCTGCCTTTCATGCTAAGGCCAGCATTTTATAATTTCTAGTTGCATTGTTCAGAAAATACTTTCAGCTGACCTCTTTACATAGCATTTCCATTTAAAAACCAATCCACTCATATTTCACCTTTTTGTGGATCTCAGAAAAGAATTCATGGTTCCCTCTTCCATAATATCTTCACAACAATACCATGACCTTTAAAACTAAAAGGGGGTGATGAATTCATGTCTTCCTACTGAACTCGGACACTTCAATGAATGCATGTCTTGGTTTTTCAAAATACGTACATTTCCAGAAACCCAGCAATATAAATTTAGAAGGATCTTTTTTCACTCCAAAATAAAATTATCCTTTTATTCTCACAGTTGTAGCTGATTAGAACTTTTAGGGCATTAGCCCCAGTGGGGGACCTTTCCCTAGCCATTTCCTCCTCTTTCCTCCCTTCTACCACTCTACTTGCATCACCTTGTCAGCTAGCAGACATTAAAAGCACTATTACAGGCAGTAGAAATCTACACACTATTTAAAAAAAAAAAGCCTTCAAAACATAATCATATGCAGTCAAAATCAAATCAAATCCTACCTTGGAATAGGCTCATCCTCTCATACTTCTGCCCTCATTAGTTGTGTGCCTTCGAAAGCAGCAATGGATAGGTTCAGCTGTATGTCAATTAGAGTTTGAGAAAATCTTCAAATATTATTCTGGTTTTATTTTTAATTTTTTTTTAGGTGGCCAAGGTGGCTAATGATCTCTGGTAGTCGTTTAGCAGACATGCTGGAATGCAGAAGTGTTGAGCCAATGGTCCAACTTTGCCCTTATGATGTTTAAACAGTTGTTCAGCTATAATGATTTCTGTATACACCAGTTTCCAAAGTAGAGAGTTGCCAATTCCTTGCAGCACATTTTTTCACTCTTTCTTCCCAAGCTGTTTAAACCCAGTTCATGTTACCCAACCAGGGATAGCTGTTTAGTTACTGTATCATTATAATGAAATAACGTCCTTAATAGCTGATACAGTTACGCTATCATACAATGTGGTATATTGGCTGCGTACAGTTTAGAAACAGCATTCTTAACAACACAAGGTAAAGCATGGGGAAAAAAAAACTACTTTTCAGTGTTGTTGCATACATGTTTATGGTTTTTACATAAATTTTAATTGTTTTTACTAAGACGTTATTGTAACAGAATTTATTTATTTATTTATTTATTTATTTATTTATTTATTTATTTATTATTTAAATTTCTATGCCGCCCAACTCCCGAAGGACTCTCAAAATAAATTCTGAGGAAATTCTAAAACACATTGAGAAAAAAGTAGAAAAAACCCCCAGCACTCCTTTGCAGTGGGAAAAAAAGGGGGGGGAGGACAGTTAAAAGCACCAAGACTGGTAGCTAAATTGGCACATTATGTTATTCTTAGTTAATAAATTGGACTGCAATTTTACATGGTGTGCCAGTTTATTATAAATCTGTCCTGAAATATTCATGAGGTGTACCTGCCGCCTAAAGTATAACTGCTAAAGAACTTTATATTCCTCTTATAAGTCAACTTTTATGTAAGCTTGCAGACCGGAGTGGTTGAATCAGCAATGAGCAATTATCTATATTATTGTTATTTTTTTTTAAGTGAAAAGTTTTTCTATAGAGCTGCAGAAAGTGTTATGTATGTTAAAAGCCCCATATTGTCACTGCAAAGAGAGAGAACAGTTTTAAAATTCCGCATGCCGTCTGCTGAAAGGTTTAAGAGTTAGCTCTAAAATGGAAACACTTACCATAAACAGAACCTCTTTAGAATAGCAAGAATCATCTGGTTAAGAGGAATGTCTTGCCCTATCCACAACCGTTGTGCAGATTTCCCCATAGACTGCCAATTCTCAGCAGGAGAAAAAAATTGTCTAGCTACCAATGCCCCAATGGGCAAAATACCTTTTAATGCATCTTGGTAATTGTAACTGAACTTCGGTCTTTGTCCTTCTCAGATTCTTTATTCTCATTCACAGTGATCCTTTTTGCCTTTGCTTTTTTGCATGCTATATTATAATGGGAATGGAAATCTAGTCAAAAGTCAGATTATAGAGGCTATTGGCTGTGAAAGCCTCAATAGTTAGGGTAATGGCACACATCCATATAAAGGCCTCTTTAAGCAACATCCAGATAAAGAACGTTTTTCATGGTTTCAAAAAGAAATGTAAGCATTGCAAGTAAAAAAACAAAATGGAGAACAATGGTTACTCAGTTGAAATTCCCACAGATTATGTTTTATGAAAAGTTATTTAGCTCAAAGAAAATTTGATCAAAAAGTATAATGAAAATGGTTAGCCAAGAAATATGAATGACTGTTTCAGCAATTCAGCAACGTCTATTGTTTAGTTTTAATAGAGAACAATTTCTACTATTCAGAAGATAAAACCACTTTTTAAAGAAAATTAGCGATTAAGGCATTCACGGGTGTGAAAATAATAAGAATAAAGTCTATATAGCACTTTGAAGGTGACAAATCTTGCTCAGAAGCACTGAGCTGTCCAAGTAAGAAAAATTCCAACTTTCCTCATGGTTCTTTACAGAGAGAGGGGAGGAGGGAGGGAGGGAGGGAGAGGGAGGGAGAGGGAAGGTGAAAGGGAGAAAGAGATATATTGTTGCCTATACCTTACTTATTCATTCTTGAAGCTAATTTCAAAATGACTTCTGATATTGCTTAGAATTTTGATTATTTGTCTTAACACTACTGAAAGGGATCTTATAAAAACTCTTAAATGTTTTTATATATTATGTTGTACCAGTTTTAAACAGATGACCTATGTTTTTCAAAAGACTGTTTTCAGGGCCATGGT
>QLTV01002419.1:7349557-7364414 GCA_003457575.1 Thermophis baileyi | reverse complement strand
GATAGATAGATAGATAGATAGATAGATAGATGAGATGATAGAGATGGAGATGGAGATGGAGATGGAGATGGAGAGGGAGAGGGAGAGGGAGATGGAGAGAGAGAGAGAGAGAGAGAGAGAGAGAGAGAGAGAGAGAGAGAGAGAGAGAGATATTTTCATATATACCGGTATATATTCGATACACACACAAACACACACATACTCAATTGCTTCAAAACTCGACTAATTTGGTACTTAATGTATTTTGATATGAAAATGTAGTCTCAGTACTCAGCCTTTGTTTAGTACTTGACCGGCTACTATAGGAAGAGGAGGACAACTGTGAGGAATGGATGGGAAGTCAGTCATGCTGGGAAGTCGCTGCAAAAGGAGGGGAACAGCCACAGAGGGTAGACAGGAAGTCAGCCTTGCTGGGAAGGTTCACTGACACACGAAAACGGGTTCTTCCCAGCCAAAGCAAGGGTTACATGGTAAGTCACGTGGTTTGTTTGGGACTCATCCTTTTTAGTACCCATTACATCTCCTAGAACCAATTAACGCTGAGTAACAAGGTACCACTGTATATATATCATACAGCAGTCAACACAAATTACAAAAACATCAATCAAGCAACCAGAAACAAGCTTTGTCACACTCCCAGGGCCCCAGGATCAAGGAAAGGGCAAGGTCTTCAAGGCCTTACCGAAGGCTAATGGGGTCAGGATATAAGCTCAAATATAAGCTATGAAACAGGAGATCCTCCTTTCTCTGCCATATACTGTAGGTATGCCTTACACTATGTCAAGGCACTGATAACTCTATTTCAGTGCTGTCTGAGGGGAAAATTGTCAGTACTCTGCAAGATTTTGGCCAAGTGTCTTCCCAGCTCTACTTGGAGATGAAGGAGCACAGGGAATTTTGCATATAGCCTGGTACATCTTCTGTCAACAAACATAAAATTCTATTTCTATGTGCCCGGTTGAGTTTTTAATCTCAGGAGATCTGGAAACTCTAGTCATGGTAAACAGATGCTGGGCAAGTCATTACAGTTAACAAATATACTTCTGTGCCCAGAATATAGATTGCTCCGTCCTATGCCAATTCTAGGTAAGCAACTGATACCTTTAAGGCAGTCAGCCAAATAAATGGTTGAATTCACATATTGCACTAAGACATAATGTGATCATTTTGGGTTTGGATTAATATTACATGTATATGTAAATCTAAACCCTATGGTCATAAACCTAGGCTTTAAATTGCTACATTTAGCAGTTTGTGAACCACTCAATGGTTATTAAAAATGTAAAATGTAAAACCAACATAGTATAGAGTATAGAGTGAACTCAACCAATATTCAAATTCCAGCAGGATTGGAATCAGAATGAATATAGATAGAGGAACCGCCAATAATTTTAGGATAATGTCCACAGAGTCATTACTAATCCATTTTTTGTCTTTCTCTCCAGTAACATGTAGGTTTAAAAAAACCTGAATTATTCATTAGATACTGGTTTTTCTTATTAACTTGACTGAACTTAATGGAAACATAAAAATACCAGATCAAGTCTAAACATCTGGCTGGCTATGCAACTAACCATAATAATTATAAAGGATGGGAAAAGGGCTTGAAAAGTGCAAGTACATTTGTCAAATTCCCCTCTATGCTCCTTCAACAACAATAGCTATTGTTAGAATGGTGGAGGGTGATGCCAATTTAATGTCACATTACATTACATTTTCCTCCATCCATTCATTTCCAAATTCATAGAAATGAGAAGATGAAAGGGGTCACATAGTCCCATCCAGTCCAACCCCTTTCTTAATGCAGAATTCCAAATTAAAGCATCCTTGATTAATGGCTGTCTGGATTCACCTGAGCACATCTGGAAAAGAGGATCCCACTACCTCCCTCTGTTTGGCTGCTCTTGCTCTTAGGACTCCCCACCCCTAACATTCAGTCTTCCTGTAATGTCAAAAGAACTCAGTTCACTTTCCTTCAGTCATAGACCAATATAACTGATACATGTAAGCTAAATCCCAATCACTTAAAAATAAACAAATAAGCAAATAAAAAATAGCAGTTCTTCCAGCATTAATGAAACACATTGTAAGATTTGATCAGGCAATGAAGACAAATATGGAGCTGATAGAGGCATGTCTACAATGTCTACTAAATAAAGCAAGCAGCACTCATATGTTAAGGAAGGAAGGAGATGTTAAGGAGGGAAGGAAGGAAGGAAGGAAGGAGGGAAGGAAGGAAGGAAGGAAGGAAGGAAGGAAGGAAGGAAGGAAGGAAAGGATGGATAATCTTTGACTTGCAAAAGAGTAGCAGATGGTCCCCATATGGTCTCTTGTCCATGGCATTCATCAACAGTTCTCAGACTACAATTGAGTTCAAAGAAAAACCTCAATATTTCCTTTCTTTCATACACTGAAACGTTTTTATTCTCCGCCTGAGTCAGATACTTGGGAATGTGCTTACATTAGATACACAAAAAAACAGAAGTTGAAGCATTGTGAGCAAAATTGGGCTTTTTCCTTGCCAGATAATTCCACTTTCTAAAGACCACTGTAGAATATTCCTGCTTCATTACAGCTGCTTCTAAATTTTGCATTTTGATAGCCATTAAACAAAATTTACAGTAGTTACTTTCCAAGGTACCTTCCCTATCTGGATCTGCAAGAACATTTCCGTAGAAGCTGTCAAAGCATCCAGGAAATTCTTTGATAAAGAAGGGTTATAACTGCACAAATCTCCATGAAAGGCACAGTAGGAAACATATGAATCAGCAATTCCATCATTTTCAAGCCATAGGGGTAAACAAATCTGACTTAAGCAACGGTGTTCAATCTCTATTCTAAAAATGGAAAGAAGATACGTTAAACACAAACAATGAAGCATTTAGGAATAGAGAGCAAAATGCAATACTTTGGAGACTTACAGCAATTGACCTAAGACTCTATAAATGCACAGGATAGAAATTTTTCTTCCACCACCCTGTATCCAATAAAGTCCTCTTTAAATCAAGCTCAATTTCTTGTGACGTCTACAAGGTTATCTTGGTGTTAGACAGAAATGGCTTGTCCTTGCCTTTTTTGTGAGATGCATGTTGACTTCTTTGTATTGTCTACAGCCTTAGATGTCTCCCTGTCCAAGATCCAAGAGTCTAAGAGTCAAACCTGACTCTACCTAGCTTTTAAAGCCAGACAAAGTCAACTAGGTGCTGCTGGTTTTGCCCTAGTTTCCCAATCCTCACTGCCACAGGGGTATTGTGTGTGTATATATTCATTCATTTCTTCTTTAAAAGGCCATCATTAATCATTATATAATAAATACATATAGATTAAAGATTGCCTTTTAAAGAAAAAAAATCCCAGAAGAAATGAATGAATGAATATATATACACACACACATACACAAGCACACACACACACCTACACTCCTGGCAACAGCCTGGAGAAAAGCTTGCAGTTTTCTTGGCAGTATTTTCAGAAGTGGTTTGCCATTGCTTCCTTCCCAGTGCTGAGTGAGAATGACTGGCCAAGGTCATCCAATTGGCTTTGTGTCCAAGGAAGCACTAGAACTTACAGTCTCCCAGTTTCTAGCCTCAGGCTTTAACCATTCCCACAACCATTCCTCTCAAATAGCATATACAATATGTAAAAATAAAATAAAAAACAACTCTATCTCCCTTGAGAGTGGAGGTGAAAAATATGTAAAGTCTCATACACAGGGACACAAAATAATGTAACATCCATATCTTTTTGCTCTGCAAATTTAAGAGAAGATGAACTGCATTGTGATAGCTAGAAAAAAATCCCTATTGATTCTATAAAGGTTAAGATAGATCAGACTGGAAAACAGCAAGCTTGGATTGAAGCCAAAAACAGGAGTATGAGGGCTATTTGCAATGGGCTGGGAGTGTGAGGAGGATGATACTCAGAAAGTGGTGAGTGCTTATCCTAGCAATGGACAAAGCAGCAACTATAGATTTTGCCCTAGTTCCCTGATCCTCACTAATCTTGTCTTCATTGGCCTAGTTTCTTTAAGTCTTTCCTAAAATGATTTAGAGAAAGTCAAAAGCTCAGAATTGGGTAGTGTTCAAGGTGAGGTCTGACTATGCAGAATACAGTGGAATTATTGCTTCCCATGATTTTTTTTTAAAAAAATATTGATTCAACCACTTCCCTTATTCATTACAATCAGTTTGAAGGTATATTTTGTCTTCTAGTTAATTTCACCCAGTTGTGCCTCCTTTATATATTACCTCTGCCTCTTCATCCTAAGTATTACTTGAAATGTTGAAGAGCAGCAGGATCATGATTAAATTCAAGGCATTCTACCTGGTAGCTCATTTCAGGTAGATGAGACAACCATTGATGAACATACTTCAGATACAATTTCAAGCCAACTGTGTCTTCATTTAATATAACAAACCATGTCATCCAACCAACTCTCAACTAGTTTGCTAAGCAGGCTGTCATGGGATATTTGATCAAATGCTTTGCTACAACCTATTAAAGAAGTTTGCCAGTCAGAAAAATGAAATAAATTTAGTCTGGCAAGGCTTGTTAATGACAAATCCATACTGAATTCTAGCAATACTGCATTCCTTTTAAGGTGGTTACAGATCAATTGCTTTATTATCTAGTCTAGAATCTTCCTGCATCAATATAAAACTGTCAGGTCTGCAGTTCCCTTACTTTTCCTTTTCCTTTCTCTTGAAAATAGGGACTTTGCCTTGCTCCAGTTCTCTGGCATTCCTCCAGTTCTCCAGGATTTCTTAAAGATAATAAACATATCCTGGTGGATCTAAGCAAGAGTGGAATATCATGCCTATGAAGTTTTTAGATTCTATATCTTGTGGGTGGGGGTGAGAAGAAGAAGCTGGACAGTTCCTGTCATCGATGGTTCAACTGGCTTGATGCATGATCTTTATGGTCATTTTCAGTTATACACTTACATGGTTTTATGATCCTATATATTGTGCCAGATCTTTAACAATTTCATTCAGTATTTTAGGATGCAATCCATCCAGCTCTGGAAAATTAAGCTTCTTTGAGGTCAGTAGGCATTCGCTAAATATCAAGATTAAACTTGACAAAAACTTGCTTATTTTCTGTAGCAACATTGGCTTCTCCTGTTGACTTCCCTTCCTTTCTACACTGAAATAGTTTGTATTGTTCTTTCAGTATCTTCTTTTTCACAACTCCTTTTCAAATTAATTTCTTCTATCGTGAAATTCTACCTATCATTGCTGTGATTTATAAAATATATTTTATTGAGGCTAAAGATGTACATTTAACTAACTTTAATTTTGCTAAATGTCAAAAATTCTAGCATTACATGGTCATTTTTCCCCAAAATTCCCACAGGGTAATTAAGGTTTCCTATCAATACTACTTTAAAGTACTCTATCAGCAATTTATTTTTGGAAAACATCATCCAAGTTTTCTCTATGGTTAAGTGATTACTAGCACAAACCAATAACAATGCTTTTTATTATTTCCTCCATTTATTTTGACCCAGATGCTCTCAATAATACCACTAAGCTTGGATTTCTTGGATTTCAATGAAATGTGAGCATTTTCAACATCTTATATATTTCTGCTTTTTCTATTGCTTCTAATTGAACAGAGAGATATGGCTAATAACAACTGAGAGTCTAAGTTGTTTCTTTGTTTGAGTTCTTCTATGAAAACCCATCAGTGATGCATTTTCTCATACATATTGTCTTCCAAGAAATATTTCTATTTACTATATTGCCCACTTAAAAATAGTAATTGCTTGTCTAAAGCAAACACATAATAGATCGGAACTATCTAGGTCATCACTAAAACAATGCAGGCAAGAAAAAAAAAGTTATTGTTTGAGCTTTCCAACATAATCCAATACAATTTCCTGGCAATTATATCTATAGGATCAAAACAATTAACATTGTTATCAAAATATCTTTTTTAGAGGTGCAGAAAGTCACCTTGTTAGATCAGATCTTAGGAATCCCAAATCAACACTGTACAGGAATCTTAGACCCATAAATGGAAGGGACTCTAAAGGTCATCAGGCAATCCTGTTCAATGCATGATCATCTCTGAGAAATTGTCATCCAGCCTCTTTGAAGGCATCTAATGAAATGTGGTAGCCTCTTCCTGGTTTGTCCAGTTTTACATGCTGTCTAGCTTGAACATGCTTCTGTATTGTTTTTATTTTCTGGTTCCTGTCTGTTCTGTGTGACCTCCTTTTAGATATTTGAAGACTGCTTCCCACAGCCCTGTCTTCTGCAGTCTACTCTGTTCCTTGAATTTTTTTCTCATACAGCTTGGTTTCCAATCCCTACACCAACTTGTTAGCCTTCCTCTAAACTCACTCCAGTTTGTCACTATCCTTTATGAACTGTGGTGCCTAGAATCTGACATAGTACTCCAAATGGGATATGATTAATGAAGAATAGAGTGGATTAATGACTTCCCAATTTCTGGACTTTTTGCTTCTGTTAATGAACTTCATGGTAGCTTTCACCTTTTTAAGCACTGCATCATATTCCTGATTCATGTTTAATTTGGGGTCAACCAAGACACCCGGTGTTTTACATGAACTATTACCAATCAAAGTGTCCTCCATCCTACAATTCTGCTTTTTATTCTTTCTCTCCAGATGCAGAACTTTATATCTCTGCTGCCATATTTCATTTTGTTTGTTTCACTGTTCAAGACTGTCTAGATCTTTTTGAATCTTTTGTCTCTCCTGTAAAGTCATAGCTTCTTGTCCCAGTTTTGTGAAATCTTTTGTGCCATTTTCAGAGTTGATAAGCATCCCCCAAACACCTTCCTCCAAGTCACTAATAAAAATGTTGAAAAACACTGGGTCTCAGATAAAATCTGTTACATTCCCCTCTTCTCCCCCAGAAGAAGAGCTCTCATTTTATGTGCCAGGGGCTTCCCTGTCAGTGTTGGCATGAGTGGTCTTGGTGGTTCGTTTATTGGGTTGTTGTTTGCTGTGAGCTTGTTTGTCTGAATAGACTTAATTGGGGTATTGTTTGCCTCTTGATTGTTGATCTAATATTAATCTTCATGTTAATTTCTGCTCATTTGGGTGTTCATTCCTGGTGAGCAGGTGTTTTGGTCAGTATGTTTCTGTTTTGGCTTTTTGATTGTCTCTTTTGAATGGTATGTAGATGTTTATTTCTATGTGCCTGTTGATGACTGATTTGTCTAAGTGCCAGGCTTCCAAGAATTCTGCAGCATTTTTGGACTTGGCTTGGTCTAGGATGTTCTCCATTTCCCAATTGAAACTATGATTAAAGCTGTCTATGTATTATGAAATGAAGGCATTTTCATCATGTTTTCTGACTGCAAATTGGTGCTCATGGGTGCTCTCTGCTAGTGTTTGTCTTACATAGCGGATGTTGCAGTCCTTACATTGTATGTTGTAGATGACTTCTGTTTTCCTTCTGGGGCTGTGGGTCTTTTGGTTTACTTAGGATGTTTTGGAGGGCTTTAGTTGGTTTGTGTGCTACAATGAAGCCATGTCATTGTAATAGTCTATTGATGGTTTCTGAGATGTTTTTAATGTTTGAGAATGTTATTCTTTTCACAGCTTATGTCAGTTGTGCTGTATTGTGTTGAGTGGTCAGGCACTTTTTGATGAAGTTGTGTGGATATTCATTTTGTTGGAAGATGTTGTATAAATGATTTCTTTTTCTGATGTTCCAGGTTGCTGCAGTGTGTTTGTGCTCATCTAAATAGCGTTCTTACATAGTTTCTCTTGTGGGAGGTTGGATTGTTACTTTGGTAGTGGAGCATTTGGTTGGTATAATTTTATAATAGGCTTGTGTTTCTAATTTGTCATCACTGCCTCTGCTGCTAATGATGCCCTGGAGGGGTAGTGTGTTGTTGTTTTCTTCTTCCCTTGTAAATTTTATTCCTTTGAGGATATTGTTGATGGTTTTATGTGTGTTCTCTACTCAATCCTTTTTTATTTTGATAAAGATGTCATCTAAGTACTGGATTCATACTTTGGGTTGCATGCAAAGGAGTACTATAGATACCAGGTGTTGCATTACATTCTCTGCTATTAGTCCTGAAAGGGTGTTCCTTTGATTTGTTGATATATATGTCCATTGAACTGAAAGTATCTGGTTATTGATAAGTTTCATGGTTCTGGTTATTTCAATCTTGGTGTATTTGGTTAGGTTGGGCGTGCTGTCTAGTAGTGCTGTCATGGATTCTTTGACTAATTCTGAGTCTATGGATTGAAAAAAAAATGCTGTGGCATTAAATAAGACCATGATTTCATTTCATCTATTATAATGTCTTTAATTCTTTGGAGGCACTGTAGGTGGGGAGTTGGTAGAGTATTTGCTTCTCTCTATGAGTTGTCAAAGGCTTTTTTGTCAATTCTTTAGTGATGTTATAGGTTGGGGTCCCTCGTAATGATACAATTGGATGTAGAGGTATGTCTGGTTTATGTGTTTTGGGGTGTCTATAGAAGCGTGGGAGGATGGGTCCACTATTTTTCATCTGCTGCATTTTCTTTGGTGATTTGACCTTCCTTGCCTTGATGAAGTCACTGAGAGTTCTTTTGATCTGGTTGTCTAATTATTGTATTGGATTTGTGTTCACTCCAATGTAAGTTTCTTTGTATTCTAGTAATTCTTTCACTTTTTGTATATATCGTGATCTGTCCATGATAATGGTGGTTTGGACTTTGTCTATTGGTAGGATGATGATAGTTTGGTCATTCTTTAGATATTTGAGGGTTGTTCTACCCTCTGCTATGACTTGATTCTTAAAAATTAAATAAAATAAATTTATTTAACCCTATATGGTGCTCCAAATCCCAATGTTTCTCAGCAATAAAAATTTTAAACATGAAAAATAGTTAAAATGGCAATTTTAAAAAAAGTAAAAAATCTAGGTAGAATTAAAGATTAACATTCTTAATTAAAATTGTCAATTCAAGAAGATGCATCTGAAGATATTTTCAAAAGCTAACAAAGTTATTTGGCTCCTTCCATCTCCAGACAGTGCATTCCAAAATTTAGTATCACTAGCTCAACTGGCAGTTTCTGAGAATTGCAGGCCAATCTGAAGGTTATTTGTTTAGGGAAGCATTTCTTTCTTTATTTAGATGTCTCTGAGTTACTGTTCACTCCTGGTGACTGCTTTGACAAAACCTTGAAGTTTTCTTGGCAAGATTTCAGAAGTGGCTTGCCATTTCTTTTTTCCCAGGGCTGAAAGACAGTGACTAGTCCAAGATCACCCAGCTGGATGTGTGCCTAAAGTGGAACTCATTGTCTACTGCTTTTTATTGTGGTGCCTTAATCACTACACCAAATTGGTTATTAGGGAAGTACAGACTAGTTTAAAAAAATAGGGAAAAACTACAATGAATTTCTAAAGACCTCTTGCTGGTCCTGGGGAAGATCGACATAATTTTGCAGAAGTTATTGAAATATAATGCCTTGCCTTTCATCAGAATCTGTGCTGTGAGATTTGCAGTTCAGTATTATTCATCAAGCTATAGACTCCCAGTTTTACTTTAGAAGTGGCCTAGGAATCTGGTGCTCCAAATCCCTGGAGAGGTTTTATTTATTTCTGAAACAAACAAACAAACAAATCCAACATACCAAGAAACCTACAAATATGTACATTGTCAAATTTGTGTGATACATTTCTATATTATTAAAATCTGACTGCAGAGGAGGAGGAAAAATGTTCCATGGATAAATACAATATGTCTTGAAATACCTTACACGATTACAGAATGTTTGTTCCATTTTTATAAATCCTTCTTACATTTTTGTCAATCTGCAAATTATGATTCTTTCTTATCCTTCCTTTTAAGTTCAATATGTACAGTATACCCAACTGAACCTATAATTGTTCAAGGTTTTTATACATACATAAAATGATAAATCCATATTGTCCCCTTACTAAAGTTTTTCCTTGTCTTTTGATAGGCAATTCATTTATGCTATGAAATGGGAGAATTACCGTATAAAGGGAAGGATGACCATGCCCAGCCAGGAAGCTATCACTGCATCTGTTTGTTCTCTCCCTCCCTCTTGCCAAATTGTTCCCTGTAATGCATGCATTTAGTTGATGAGATCAGAATACCCTGTGTCCGAATGATTTAGCTTCTATACTATTTGTACCAATTCTTAAGTGGGCCCTGTCACTCAGAAACTAGCTAAATGGAAGAATGTCAAAACAAGGTAAGCTCATGCAGCTGTGGCGTTTGAGAGTAACACATAAGGACAGCTTAGAAAAAAAGATGATGGGTCGCTACAAATTCCACATTAAAAAAGGAAATATTAGGTACATCTTTGCTTCTGTTCAGAAAGTAGCCTTTCCCCTTTGCTGCAAGTGCCTATGAATAAAGAAAGTGTGGTTAAAAAAAGTGTTGCCTTAAAAGACACTGCTCCCTTATTTGCTATTCTTCCTTTGTATAAATGCTGACAGGTCTTTTGTCCTAGACATAGATGGGCTACGTTTTTGGAACTATAACCACTTGTTATGTTTCTTTGCAAACTGCTGAATTCTAGGTATATTCTAGGGGTTTACTATCAGGTAACTACATAACATGGCATGCCACATTTGTCTTCTTCTGAATACCATTTTTCACTACAGGTAGTCCTCAACTTATGAACACAATTGAACCCAACATTTCTGTTGGTAAGAAAGACATTTGTTAAATGAGTTTTCCCCATTTTATGACCTTTTTTTGCTATAGTTGTTAAGTGAATCGCTGCAGTTGTTAAGTTAGTAACCTAGTTGTTAAGTGAATCTGGCTTTCCATTGACTTTGCTTGAAAGGAGGTCACAAAAGGTGATCACATGTAACCATCATAAATATGAGTCAGTTGCCAAGTGTCTGAATTTTGATCATGTGACTGTGGGGATGCTGCAACGGTCATAAGTGGGAAAAATGGTCACAAGTCACTTTTTTCAGTGTTGTTGTAACTTCAAATGGTCACTAAATGAAGTGTTGTAAGTTGAGGACTACCTGTACTGATTTCTCCACGAGTCAAAACTGGTACCATTAAGCTTCTGAGATAACTATTTTTTTAAGGGCTTTTCAGACAGAAGCAATTTTTCTTACCATCCTATGGCAAGCCATTGCAAGACTGTCCAGCTATCTTGTTCCATCATTTCTTGCAGAGACAAGGTTGCACCATCTGGGCTGCAAACCAGCGGTGAAATCTACTTACTTTCCTTACCGGTTCAGAAGCACGTGCTTTTTCACCCTCTGCGCATGCGCAGAACGGTTTGCTCATGTGCAGAGGGTTAAAAACAAGAAAATGGCAATGTCCGGGTGGGTGGGTGGAGCCTCGCGCTGCAGCCGCTACCAGTTCTCCGAACCACCAGTGGCCGCCGCTACCAGTATGCCTGGACCGGGCCAAACTGGTAGCGTTTCACCACTACTGCAAACCTCCAGGAAATTGCAAAGAGTAACAGAAATGTCTAATTTGCCTCTACAAATTTCCCGGAATTTTGCAATCTGTTGATGGCAATCCTGTCTCAATTTGCTATCTTCATACAATGTTTGGACTACAATTCCCCCAAATCCTTAGCTAGAATGCTGCATGCTGTAGACCTAAGATACCTGGGGGGCACTGTATTGGAGATTGCTGTAGTGTGAATAAAACAATTATGGCTTCTTTCAAGGGAGTGACTCCTGTTTAGTGGTTTCAATGTCCAACATGTCCTTGATCCCTACTATTGAGATGATGGAGCTCTCGGTTCAAACATCACTACCAAAATGCATTTAAAAGGACCTTGTTTAAAATAATTAAATAATAGATTGAGAAATGTAAACATTTCCTCCCAGAATTTGGTGGTAAAGTATGCTCAAATACATTTTTAAATATATTTATATTCCTATATAAATAAACAATTATTAAGTGTGTTTTATATATAATGTACATGTGTATGCATATAGTTACATGAATGTACGCAGAGAGAAAAGATGTATCTGTGTATACACACACACTTATACGCATATACACACAGAGAGAAGATGTATCTGTGTGTATCCACATTTACATACATATACACAGAAGGAGAAGTTTAGGATAAAATAGCAATAGCACTTAGACTTATATACCACTTTACAGTGCTTTACAGCCCTCTCTAAGCGGTTTACAGAGTCAGCCTATTGCCCCCAAGAATCTGGGTCCTCATTTTACTGACCTTGGAAGGATGGAAGGCTGAGTCAACCTTGAGCCTAGTGAGATTTGAACTGCCGAACTGCAGGCAGCCGGCAGTCAGCAGAAGTAGCCTGCAGTACTGCACTCTAACCACTGTGCCACCGCGGCTCATACATTTAGAAATGAAAACACATGAAATTCATACTGGCTGATTTGCCCATGACTAATTAAAAATTATCCATTATATTTAATGGATATGGCCACCCAGGAATGGCGCATGCCTTCCACCAAATGGAACTTGGCTGGAGGGAAGAAAATACAGGCAATGCTTTTTATAACAGTATTATCTAGACTTGCAATATTTTAACTTATATAAGCTGAGCTAAGAAAGAAATGCCAGTGAGTGATAGTTGCATATGAAATTGCCAACCTGAGTTGATTTATTGCCTTGAGGTCATGAATTATATTATACCCATTAGATGAATCTCACATTGTCAGCTCAGCCTCTGATTCCCAGCATAATGCTTTTATAGCTGCTTACATTACTGCAATAAGAGTTTCGAAGTAGAAATAAATTGCTGCTGTGGTCATTTAGCATTTTGCACTTATTTTGCACCGGTGTAAATTGTTTGGCATTTGTGTGGTTGTTTCTTTAAAAAAAAATTTTTTTTTTTTGCTCTAAGAATTTGTCTGCACAGCATACCCAATAAATTTCTGACTCAATCTGTGAAATGAATTTTGCAAATAGTTGAACTACAGAGTCATCCGTTCTTTTGGGCCTGAGAAGAGAGAAAAAAAAATAGAAACAACAACAACAAACAATGAACAGAATGGGCTTTCATTTTCTGTAGGATCTTCCAAGGATACAGCCTCTGCTACTGTATGTTACTGAACAACTGCCAATGTGATATTCAGTTGCTGAGCTCTTCAGAATGAACAAGCAATGTTTCTATTCTAAAATTCAAATTACGTCGGGAATAAATATGGGGAAAAAAGAGTTTGGGTAGATTTAAAGACCTACTTGTCTTGGACAATATTATGCCAATTATTTGGGAGTTTAGGATGGTATGCATTAGGTTTTCTTTTTCTTGTAAGCACTCCAGCCAACCATTGATTGGCTACTGTAGAAATAAAATGCTGAAATAGGGTGGACTTTATCTTGATCCAACAAAGCTATTCTTGTTTCTTACCATTTGTTTTCAAACATTTTTGGGGGACCTAAATATCTCTGGGACAAAAATGTATGAAGAAGTTGTAGCTCTGAAGGAATGTAAGTAACAGCTTGGAATTCTGATGGAAATGTGTCCTTCCTACAAAGCATTACCCTCAAGGAATTTTCAATCCGTTAATGATGTCAAATCCAATTTCAATTAAACAATAATAACATTCTTACAGTTTACATGTCTGATTGCAAAGGATCCTTCTTTGCCAAGTATGGTGAGAAGTCATACTGACATCTGTTCTAGATGAAACTTGCCAAGTGGTGGATTAGGGCAAATCTGTATTTGGGTCTACAATAATTTCTAAATGGAAGAATGGCTTTATTCCATGTCTAACAAGCATAGTGCAGTAAATATTAATTGTTGATTTCTGTGGAAATTAATTACAGAGAAGGATGCAGCTTAGCATCAAAGCACATTGTTAGCATACCAAAAGTTGAAGTGTGGGGTTTTTTTTTTTTTCTGTCCCCAGAGTAAAAAGAAGCAGCAGTTGAAGAATTGGCAACATTTTGGCTTGAATCTTTGAAGAGTTCATTAGATTTAATAGTGACACTATGAGGCAACAGTTTGACTCAGGCAACATTCTGGATTGATGTAATGGTATGTGGGAATGAATTTGGAAGACAGGAGAAAGATCCACAGCAGGGGTGGGTTCCTCCCAGTTCTGATCGGTTCTCCTGAACCGGTAGCGGCCTGCTGGTGATGTCACGATGACATCACCAAACCGGATCGGTCGGTGCAGGTCCATGAGGGCTGCCATCTTTTTTTTGAATGTTTTTTGAATGTTTTTAATTTTTTTTAATTTTTTTTCTTCTGAGCATGTGCAGAAGCCGAGTTTCCGGCACTGTGCATGCGGTCGCCATCTTGTTTTCGGCTTTTTAAAAAATTATTATTTATTGTTTTTGGATTTTTTTGGCACTGCACATGCGCGCGCCCACAAGGCATGCCCATGTGACATGGGAGGAAGCGAACCAGCAGCGAGGTAAGTTAGAACCCACCCCTGCTTGGGTCCCCTCAACTTTTCAGTCCAAGAAAGCGGCTGAAAAATGCCCTTCTCCTGTTTTGCAGCCATGCACCATTTTCTGTCCTTGCCTCCTTCCCGTTTTTATTTGATTTTCCCTCCCACCCTGAAAGGAGCTTCAAGGAAAAGGAAGCAAGGGGGGGAAGGGGGGAAGAAGGATCCGGGAGTGGAAAGGGAAGGGATTGGGAAGAATGAGAATGAGGGCTTGGAGTCCGGAATCCAGAGCGTGCCTTTCCCCTTTTGTTAATGTAGAAATTTTACTTAGAGCCTATTAAACAACGGAGCTAGCTGTCTGCCTGCAATCATGTGTATCTATTAAGAATAAATCCCACTGAAAGAGAGTAGCCTTACTGCCAAGTAAACTTTTTTAAGGTTAGTCCCCTTCTTCCCTTCCCTTAGGCTTTACATAGTTGAAAGATAGGATATTGAATTGATTAGTAGCAGGTGTATTATAGAGTGAAATGAAAACTTCTGTAACAACATATA
>QLTV01002419.1:7327567-7348748 GCA_003457575.1 Thermophis baileyi | reverse complement strand
GGTTTCACCACATTGTACTCAATCCATGACATCTCCTGGCTCTAAACGTAATGTGCAAGCTAGGGAAGTACATCTGAAGGCATGTGTAATGTTCTAATGTACAGAAGTTATGGTTAAATGTGTGGCAGAAAGTGGACTCTTGGTGTGTTTTTCCAAATGCAGTAAGTGAGGTTGAATGTGTATAGTTTAGATGTGTGTGTGTGTGTGTGTGTGTGTGTGTGTGTGTGTGTACATACACACACAGTATATATAGTAGTTAATGTATATTTTTGTGTGCCTGTGTGTAATATGTATGTACACATATGACATATATACATAGGATTAAATAATATATTTTGGATGTTCAGTAGTAGTAAATAGATAGGGAAATTGTATCTCGTTGAGGCGTTTGAGGCAAGGAGAGGCCAGACAACCTAACCCTAACCCTAACATGAGTGATGTCAAGTTGGCCATGCCCACCCAGTCACATGACCACCCAGTCACATGATCACCAAGCCACCCCCACCCGGTCACATGACAGGCAAGCCACTCCCACCCGGTCACATGACCGTCAAGCCGCTCCCACCCGGTCACATGACCGTCAAGCCACTCCTACCTGGTCACCCCCTCCCACCCGCTCACATGACCGTCAAGCCACTCCCCCCCCGTCACATCACCGTCAAGCCACTCTCACAAAATTAAGCCACACCCACAAAATTAAGCCACGCCCACAGAGTGGTAGTAAAAAAATTGGAACCCACCCCTGATCCACAGATTCAGCAGTGGTCAGATAAGAGGCAGATGAGCCTGAAGAAGAAATGGGGGCATGGAAAAATATCAAAAGGGACCCTCTGCAGTTTCTTGGACTGTAAAAGTGAGAAAGGAGTGATGCACTTTCAGACTTGCAAGAATGTGTTATTATAACCTTACCATAAAGATAGAGTTAGTAGTAAAGATAGAGCTTCTGCATATGTTGTTTGTCTGGGCTACCTTACAAGCCTGACAGTTACAGAGAAGATATTTGTCCAGAGCTTAAACTTCTACATTTTAATTTGTCTTGATTCAAAAATCAATATTTGGGACATGTGAATTACAGTACATATCCATGTAGTACATACATACTATTTTTTTGGATTTTGCAGTGAATCATTTTTTAAAAAAATTGGGATATTTGTAGCTATCTTGCTGATTATGTATATTTTTTTCTGCAATATTCCATATATTTTTCTTCTTTGCTTACATGAGTAGTTTAATACAATATTTTCTACATAAGTATGCAAATATACAAATTATTTGTACACGTGCATAGACTTACTATCCTTTCCAGATGAATGCTTAATATTTTTTTTCCCTTAGGATGTTGAATGCCAGAAGAATTCCTTCAGTGTTGTGATGGCATTGTCCACCTGAAGCATGGACATAGACCAGGTGACAATGTTAAATTCATGACACATTCATGTCTTTAAAATAGAAGAAAATAAAACAAGGGGACCTGATGATATCCATTCAAAGGATTTTGTTTGGACTCTGGAGCTTTTCTGAGCAGTCTCAACTTTCAGTAAGTTAAAATTAAAATTTTATAATATGACTAGATAATCCTTATGGTGTTTCCAACTTTACAAGTCTACAGTTCTACATAACCACTAAAATATTTAAACAATGGCTTTAAAACAATGTAATTCTTACTTTAAATGTACTTAGCTTCTGCTCTGGCCATAATTTAGTACACTCTTCCCCTTTCCCAATATGCCCCACAACGTATTCTTTGAAGTCCACCAGTGGACTTCAAATCATAATTGGAAAGGAAAAAAAACAGAGTTGCAATGTGACTTTTGAAGCCACTTGCTTCTTCCTGCACACTGTTAAAAAGGAACAATAGGGTGAAATCCTATATCTCCTTCTTGATCATGTCAAGATCTGCCCTAATTTAACAGGTTTAAGTTGTTTCAGATTTAACCAGGCAAGATAGGAGTCATTCCATGTTGAGAAAGCTGAGAGGTAATACTTATTAACCAGTGGTGCTCCAACTCGAGAGTCAACGGGTTTCTTCATTTTCTTCTGAAATTCCTGATTCTTTTAGAGAGCAACACAATATCGACCTCAGAGAAACAAGGAGCAACGGCAATTGCCGTTGTAAATATAATTACATTCTCGCCCTTGCTACATGCATCCCTGTTTAACAGTTACACATAAATATTCTCTGTCACTTTAACTTCTCTTTCATCTGCATCAAGACTTTAATCATGTTGCATTTGTACAACCATGTTCCAGTAGAACAGTTTAATATAGTCAGTTAGGAAATGTAATTTCAGCATCAGTGGAACATGTTGCCATTATGAGCAGTTTCAACAAAATACAACCTAATGTTTGCAAAAGGGATGGATGCTTAATGTTTATTGACTACATGCAATTTCTTGTTGTTCTGGAAACTTCAATAATTCAGTGTCGCAAGAAATTTGATGAGCAACATAAGTAAAATCATCAGCTGCAATGTTTAATTTCTCTTCCCCCACCTATCTCATCTCCACTCCCTGTTTCGATTCATATAAGCTTTATAAGGGAAAAAGCTGGCTGAGACTGCATTTATGAAGCTTGACATTCCACAAAAGCTCACACTGATTTATATATGAAGCTCCATGCATTATGCAATTTGCAAATCATCTTTGGGAGACAAAAGTACACCGTGTTAGTCAATTTGTACATATAAATATGCTGCAAACAAGCTATGTGTGTTAATAGAAGTAGTGATTCTAGTTGTGAAAGAAAATATCCCACTTTAGGTATCTCCTACAGTAAATCCTAGAACAATCCATACCGGCACTAAGCAGCAGGGGGACTCTCCTGGAAGAATTCAATTGGCTGCCTTGAAAAATGAGATGCCGACTACTTGAAAAATTTAGTCTGATCCAGCTATTTCTTCTTATTTTAAACCAGTGTAATGAGGTGGTAAAGGCCAGAAAGATACAGTTTCAACTTCATCCTCAATCACAGAAATTTGCTGGGTACTTTGGGCCAGTCACTTTTTCTCAAGGTTGTTGTCGAGAAAAACTGTTAATTTCAGTCCCAGGAGTTTAGTTCTGGGAAAAGAGATGAGATAGTCTAGATCAGGGCTGTCAAACTCCTGGCCCACAGGCCAGATTCGTCACACGCTGGCCACGCCTATGCCCGGTTTAGTGAAGAGGGAAAAAGTCCCGATACGTCACGTGACGCCGCCATGATGACGTGAGTTTGACACCCCTGGTCTAGATGATTCCTCTGACAAATGAACCCATCTATTCTAGGAGCATAGAAGAAATTGTCCCTAGAGCTGGCTATATTAGCATTGAAAAAGCATAACATGATGACATCTGAGCATCCCTATGTAAATTGCTCCTAGAATAAGGATCTTCCCATTAAATGGAACATACCTCAAAATGATTATCATCAAATTGTTATTAAGTCTATACAGTTGATCAGCAGAAGCAAGCTCTCTATATAAAAACACTGGCTACACACACATTGATTATTATAGAACAGAACAGAACAGAACAGAACAGAACAGAATAGAATTCTTTATTGGCCAAGTGTGATTGGACACACAAGGAATTTGTCTTTGGTGCATATGCTCTCAGTGTACATAAAAAGACAAGATACATTCACCAAGAATCATAAGGTACAACACTTAATGATAGTCATAGGGTACAAATAAGCAATCAAATCATACTGGGAAACAATCAATATAAATCATAAGGATACAAGCAACAAAGTTACAGTCATGCAATCATAAGTGGGAGGAGATGGGTGATAGAACAATGAGAAGATTAAGATAATAGTAATGCAGACTTAGTGAATAGTTTGACAGTGTTGAGGAAATTATTTGTTTAGCGGAGTGATGGCATTCGGGAAAAAAACTGTTCTTGTGTCTAGTTGTCTTGGTGTGCAGTGCTCTATAGCGTCGGTTTGAGGGTAGGAGTTGAAACAATTTATGTCCAGGATGCGAGGGGTGTGTAAATATTTTCACAGCCCTCTTTTTGACTCGTGCAGTATACAGGTGTCTGTGTCTGTCTTGTTGGGTTGCAGAACCAAACCAGACAGTTATAGAGGTGCAGATGACAGACTCAATAATTCCTCTGTAGAACTGTATCAGCAGCTCCTTGGGCAGTTTGAGCTTATTGGCCAGGGTGAAAGACAACCCTTCTTCCTGGCCTGCTAACTTTCTATGTGCAAAGATATACATGAATAAGGAATTAATCTTTCCCATGGTAGAGTGGGACACATGATCCAATGAGTCCCTGAGGTATTATCCTCCCACAATTAAGCTGAAGAGGAAAAAAAAAAACCAGGGGAAAATCAATGTCCTTAATGAACTTTATTCCAATGAGAAGGAAGACATTTTCTGAGAGATGAAAACACCCACCCATACATACACGTGCACATTGTAGCAATGCTCACCTCCATTTAATTTTATTCATTCTTTTTCATTCAGAATAGTATCACCATATCCTTTCTAATGCTTCCTCGCTCTGTTTTCTCATTCTCTCCTTATCAATCACATTTTGAAATACGTGACAATTATTCCTGAAAAGCCTAACTTCATCACCAATAGCCCCAACTATGCCAATTTCCATTTGATTTCCCTAGCACAGCATTGTGCATATTGGTTTGAGGGGGGGGGAATTACTTCCCCAAGGACACAAATGTTTTCTAATATCTGCTCGCACAGCATCCTAAGCTTTTTGACAAATCATTATTAAAGTTCTATGGAGCTAGAGACTTGTGGTTTGATATTAAAACCTTAGATTCACTCATGGAAGTTTTGTAAATATATCACCACTGTGTCTACCCTGAAACCTTTTTGTGAAAATAAAAAAGTGGCGGGTTGTCATGTCTGTTTTATTTGTTCTGCAGGAAGGAAATAACAAGAGATAAGCTTGTGCTTGCAGATGAACCATCTTCTATCATTACATTATTTGTGGAATTGTTATTAGATCAATCAATTTGGATTACGTGTGTATGTATATCTTTGTATGTGCATGTATGTATGTATGTATTGTGTGTTTGGATTCTTTATCTTTCTTGTATTGTGAAGCTCATTGGTGAAACAAACCAATGCTGGCCTGCTTAGAGGTAAGTCTTACTGAGTTTAACAGAGCTTACAAACTAGATAAGTCTGCGCCAGTCCAGACTGCAAACTGGATCAAAATTTACTACCTCTGTCTTGATGAAGTGAGACATAAGTGGAAAATCTTATGAAATAAATGTTTTCTTTTCTTTGCTGTAACCATCCTCTTATGGTGGATGACCTAAGAACCATTCTGCTTAATAATTCTTAAAGAGACTGCTTAAAGAATCAGTAGCTCCAGCCTATTTATTTCTAGATAGCTATTTATCTCTCAAACCATAGGAATTAAACACTGTTACGGATTTCTAAGTTTTGATCAGATATATCCTCATCCTCATCCTCAATATATTACATGGAGTCTATTCTTTGGACAAGGAGCTTGGGGAGATTCTTGTAGCGTTCTCTGCTTTCTTCCTTAATGTAACTCTTAAATAGAACTCAGTTTCTTTCCCCCAAAAGCTTGAAATATGTAGAAATGTTAATCAAGTCCTTCCCTGTATCAACCCAACCTGTTAATTTTACTATACAGTTATTTCTCTTTCCACTCATCTGTAAATCTTAAAGTGAGTGTGAGGTACATGTTTCAAAATGGAAGGCCTTGAATTCACAGGTTTGATGATTTTTTTAAAAACCATTTATAAGAATCGGCACACAGCCTTTCCTTTGCTCTCCTATACCCTAATCATTAAAGATGAACAAAGCTTCTGAAACTAAAAAAATAAAACCAGTAGAGATGAAGACTAAGTTGAAAAGCCATTTGATTCTTTTCCCATCCCTGCAGGAATATTTATATGGAGCTCTGTAATTTATGGGGTCTTTGATCAACTGGGCAGATCAAAGTTTTTTTCCTCCCATCCATTTCCTTTATCAGATAATATAATATATTTTACCCTGAAATAGGAAAGAGAATTGCTCTATCTCTTCACACACATTCTCTGAATTGGAGCTAGAAGCATCCGCAAGGCCAAGCAAATGCTTGTGTGATCAACAAAAAAAGCCTAGCAACATTGTCAGCTGCTCTGGAAACAAAGGCAGACTTTGCCAGAGGGAAGATTTTGGTAGATTTTGTTACAGGAACTCATCCAGAATTTGAGATGAATTAAAGGCTGACTCTTCCCATGAAACACAGCAGCAAATGCTTAACCTGAAATGGTTCTTATCTAATTTTCCATGGTTCTAGTGGTGATGAATTCAAATGACCTTCAAGTAATTATATCCCAACCAGAGAAAAAAAAATATCGACTGAATTTCAAAGTACACTAGAGCGTGTTTCAGAATAAATCAACACTAAACAAAAAGATGAGAAGCCGGTCAGTAAAACTTGTCCCACCAGGGAGGTTAGTTTTCCGGCAATATGTTTTGTAGCCAGATATCATCGTGAGAATCTTCTATAAGTACCACTAATATTAACCACAGTGGGATGCATTTACCTTGACTTGAATGGGTTTCTTTCTTTTTCGGTACCATGTCCTCTGAGTCTCTCTTTCTCTTTTGAAATTAAAGAAGAAACTTTAGAAAATTCTGAAAGCAATTTTTCCTCATTCCTCTGTGCCTTGCATGCACAGGTAGTCCTCAACGTATGACCACAATCGAGCTCAAAATTTCTGTTGCTAAGTGAGACATTTGTTAAGTGAGTTTTGCCCCATAAATGACCTTTCTTGCCACAGTTGTTAAGTGAATGGCTACAGTTGTTAAATTAGTAACACAGTTGTTAAGTGAATGGCTACAGTTGTTAAATTAGTAACACAGTTGTTAAGTGAATCTGGCTTCCCCATTGACTTTGCTTGTCAGAAGGTCGCAAAAGGGGATCACATGACCCTGGGACACTGCAACCATCATAAATATGAGCCAGTTGCCAAGCATCTGAATTTTGATTATGTGACCATAGGTATGGTACAACGGTCATAATTATGAAAAATAGTCATAAGTCACTTTTTTCAGTGCTGTTGTAACTTTGAATGGTCACTAAATGAACTGTTGTAAGTAGAGGACTACATGTATCAATCCAAATATTCTATTTTCTAGACCAAATCAGTGCAATAATATAATGGCACAACCTAACAATTAGATTGGATATTGACTTGTATATGCTATTTGTTATGCTAGTGAGAGATTTCTGTATCTACCTCAAACAACCCCCAATTTCAAATAGTGTCTTGTTCAAGGTACTGTTATACATTTTATATAGTCTGTATGCTGCTCTTAATGGCCTTGGGGATAAAGATGCTAGAAATTTTTTTTTTTGGTCTACACATGTTTTGCCTAAATCACACTTCTTTGATACTATGCAGATCAGGACAGTGATATTCAGTTGGCATATTTGTCATAATTTTACATTGCATGTCTTGTTACCATTTTTTATTTTTTTTTGAAATTGTAGAATAATGGGAGAAGTTTGATAGACTAGCCCAGGGATGGCGAACCTATGGCACGCGTGCCACAGGTGGCACGCGGAGCCATATCTGCCGGCACACGAGCCGTTGCCCTAGCTCAGCTCCAGCGCGCATGTGCGCACTGGCCAGCTGTTTTTCGGCCTTGGTGAAGGCCGTTTTGCACTCCGGAGGCTTCAGGGAAGCTTTCTGAAGCCCCGGAGTGCAAAAAACGGCCCAACAGGCAAACCGGAAATTCAGAAAAACGCACTTCCGGTTTGCCGTTGGGCTGTTTTTCACCCCGCCGGCGGGGGGGGGGGGGCATTGAATTATGGGTGTGGGCACTTGCGCGCGTGCGATAGTGTGCGCACACGTGCTTTTGGCACCAGAGGAAAAAAAGGTTCGCCATCACTGGACTAGCCTTTGGAATCTGAACTAAATCAGACCAAATAAAACATATAAGTAAGGAAAACACATAAAGGAGTTCCACATCTCATAGACTCTCAAACTATTTTTTTTAAAAAAAAACAAACCTTTTGAGTCACAATCTCATGGTACCACATATCTTGATCTATGTTTGTATAAATATCTCTGCAACCAAAAGGTATGGATCAAGATACAGAAATCACAACATATATCTTTGTTGGAATGGTTACCATTCAATGGTACCATGGGGCAATGCAAAATCAAAGAGTAGAATAAGTGACATATTGACAGGCCTGCAAATATGCTCTAAATTAAACAATGAAAAAGATAAATGTTCATATTTCTTAGATTAAACACTATGCTTAAGTCTATATATGTTCAGTGTTTTCTAATGTGCCCACTCAAACAGAGAAAATATTGTGCTAAATGTCAGCTATTATGTTCTTTTCAATTTACTTTGAAAGATATGACTAGAAAGTCTTTGAAATGCTGAGTTAATTTCACCTGGTAATTGCAAGTATTAAACAATATAGACTGAAACTTGTGGCATTCTTTCTATTGCTCTGGTAATTGCTATCCTCTGTAATATACCTTTAGATGAGTTTCAGAATTACATTTAGATTTGCCCAAGGAATATTATGTTGTTGCTGTTCTCATTGCTAATTAATTAATTAAACAAATGGAACCAAATCCCACCAATCTAGTTCTCCATAATAAAGGAGGAAGGGATAAGAAAGGAAGGGAAAGGAAAGGGATGGGAAATCCAGAAATAATATCTTTCTAAGGTAACAGAAATGATCAAGTGAAATCAGGGCAGTGCATATAGAACATTTCTTTTGAAAGGTGAAGAAGTTCCAGAAAAATCTGGGAAGCAGGATGGACACCAGTGTTCTTTAAAAGTTAATTGTTAACATTTCAGCCTTGAATAAAATAATTGCAGCCTAATAATTGTTAGAGAATCATTTAGCTAAAGTTTTATACTTAGGTGAATCAGAGTGATTGGCAGAACTAACTGGGAATCATAGGGGTTGTAAGCAGATGATAATTTAGCTTACTGTGCAGTAAAGGTACTTAACACATTTTTACACAGATTTTCCTGTGCATTCAAGAAGATAGCACTAATCACAACACACACAGCCATGAAAGTGATAAACACTACAAATGTACAAATGGCTTCAGATGCTCCCTTTAAATCATGAAAACCAATTAGGAACAAGTCGAATATATTAAAATTATTCACAGACTAAAATAATCCCATTGAATCCTTTATTGGAAAGAAGATGTACGACAAAAGATTAAAGTCCAATGGCTTCCTTTAAATAAAATGTTTTTGCTTTCTACCAGACAAGAAGATGGTGAATTATATCAGATTCAAAATGGAATTCTTTAGTGGAGGAACAGCAAAATACACTGTGAATATTAAAGAGAACTCAGTTTCTTCCCCCAAAAGAAATGTATGTGGGAATCCCAAAGGTGCTTTTTCAAGAGGCAACTGGCACCTTTGGGACAACCATGACCTGGATGACTGAGAATCTCCATAAACATTTAGCTATGCAGAGCTGAAGAAGCTTCTTGGATAAGAAGTGAAACGTCTTCAAACAAAAACTAGAAAATCCAGTTGCCTCTTAAAAAAGCACCTTTGGGACAACCATGACCTGGATGACTGAGAATCTCCATAGCCATATATGTGGGAATGTTAATCAAGTCCTTCCCCATATCTGCCCAACATGTTAATTTTACTATATGGAGTTATTTCTCTTTCCACTCATCTGTAAATTTTAGGGTGAGTGTGAGGTATGTGTTTCATGAATTCACAGGTTTGATGACTTTTTAAAAACCATTTATAAGAAGTATAAATACTTAATACATTTCTACCCAGATTTTCCTGTGCATTCAAGAAGATAGCACTAATCACAGCACACAGCCATGAAAGTAATAAACACAACAAATGTACAAGTGACTTCAGATGCTCCCTTTAAATTCCGAAAACCCATTAGTGAGAGATCCAGTACATTAAAATCATTCATAGACTGAAATAATCCCACGGAATTCCCTTACTGGAAAAAGGATGTACAACAAAAGGCTAAAGTCCAATAGCTTCCATTAAATGAAATGCTTTTGCTTTCTACCAGACAATAAGATGGTGAATTATATCAGAGTCAAAAGTGGAGGGACAGCAAAATACACTGTGAATATTTTATAATATTTTATAAATGAACTGTGAATATTTTATAATATTTTATGAATGAAAAGTATTGCAATAATGGTGGAGTACCAAAGAACTCTAAATTCTTTTCGCTCTTCATATTATAGTAAGAATTTCTATAGTAAATGTTTGAACAGAAGAGCTGAAATTTATATTAGGATATTGTGGCATTAGGCCAACTGAAGATATAGAAATAATTGCAAATTGTGATGTTACCAGAAATTTTTCTGTTAAACTCCAGGGAAGCAAAGGGATGTGTGTGGCTTCTTTTTAGCCCATGTCTGACTCAAGCAATAATCTTAAATAGAGTTGCTAAGTGTGTGGACATGCACATTGAGATACAGAGGATGACTGCAATAGTCCCAAAGCTTGCTATGAAATAGTAAGGAGAACATTGCTGTGAAGTGCCTCTCTCTCAAGTTTTAAAAATATAGTTTCTAAACGTAGTTTCCAATGAGCCAGGCACATGAGTCGCTCAAATTCTCAGCCACAGAAATCTGTATCTTGTGTCAGAATCAAAGGAGAATATTAAACAGGTCAGTAATTCTTTTGAAATTTAACCAGTTTTCCAAGAACATCATTATTTGGCCAACTAAATGAACGGAGAAGAAATTGAACAAAATCAGGGATTAAATGATAAAGGTTAGGAGAGGCTGCCACATAAGAACAAATGAAGAAGGTTCCCCTGAAGACTGATCCCCCTTTTTAGCTCCCCTCTAATTTCAGAGAATTTCCCAGGTAGTGTTTGCACATTTGCAAATTGTTTTCATTTTAAACAATATATGTTTAATGAAGTTTTTTTTTAAAAAAAATTCTACATATGTTCAGTACATTTCTACTGGCCCATCAAATCCACAGTCCTCTTTACACAGTGCACAGGATTCCTTGTAAGTGAGAATGAACCAGAGGTGGGTTCCTCCCGGTTCGGACCAGTTTGCCTGAACCGGTAGCGACCCGCTGGTGATGTCTCAATGACGTCACTGATCTGGTTCGGTTGGTGCCGGTCCGTGGGCACCGCCATCTTTTTTTTTTGATTTTTTTTTTATTTTTTATTTTTTGATTTTTTTTTTTGAATTTTTTCCAGGTTTTTTTTCCTTCTGCGCATACGCAGAAGCTGAGTTTCCAGCACTGTACATGCATCGCCATCTTATTTTTGGCTTTTTTTGGGGGGGGAATTTTTTTTATTTTTTTGCACTGCGCATGTGCACGCGCACGTGCCCACGAGGCGTGGGAGGAAGCGATCCGGCAGTGAGGTAAGTTAGAACCCACCCCTGGAATGAACCTATAGAAATCTATCATCAATTTGTATCAAAAAGGTACAAACAGATAAGCTATCATAGCATTTAAAAAGCCACATACTCTAACAGAGAAGGATATCATCATCATCTTCCAGAGATGGCTATGCTTGCCAGAGACATATATTTCCAAGACTTCAAGATCAAATTTATGGGATTTTACCAGCAAGATATTACTTGCTTGCCCTTAGATTGAAAATCTAATAGAGAAAAGATGAAGATGGTATCTTTAAATACCACATTTTAGGTATGTATTTGGAAAGGGCATGAGGGAGGAAGAAAGGGAAAAAAGCTCTCTACAGAGGTACCTGTTAGCTAGCCCAAGGTATCCTGAGAACTTTCCCTCTTTTTAAAATTAAACATCATAATAAAGATGATCAAATGTCGCACATGACTTACTTTAAGAATTGCTTCATCTGAAGGCATCACAGATTCTCATGATTTAGCTGACGACAAGATCATGAAATAATGGTAGCAATTAAAAGCCAAGACTACCATTCCTAGGGCTGCAAAGACATTGGTGATGTGGAAAACAAGGGGAGAGAAGAAAAGTTGGAGGGGGGGAAACTTGAGGTGTTTGAATTTAGGGGACTTTTCTCGAGTCCCTCTCTCTGTGTTACACTTTCCCACTAAGCCACTAAACCAGTGGTTCTCAGCCTTCCTAATGCCGCGACCCCACCCTGCCGCCATGACCCCCGCCCCACCCCCTCCCTGTGCACGATGAGGTGACAAAGGGGGCGTGGCGGGCTAGCGCGTGCTTAGGCAACCCCTGTGAAAGGGTCGTTCAACCCCCAAAGGGGTCGCGACCCACAGGTTGAGAACTGCTGCACTAAACTATGGAAGAGCAAAGAGATAAAGGAGATAAAAATGGAACAGCAAAGCCTTCTAGACCAGTGGTTCCCAAACTTTTTCAGTCCACCTCCCCCTTGGTGCTACAAACTTATCCTCAGTGCCCCCCCCACCCCTTCAGGTGGGTGTGGCTTGGTGGTCAGGTGACTGGGTGGGCGTGGCCAACTTGTAAAATGTGGTGAAACTCACTTAACAACACTCTTGCTTAGCAACCAAAATTCTGGGCCCAATTGTGGTCATAAGTCTTCGTTCCTTCCTTCCTTCCTACCTACCTACCTACCTACCTACCTACCTCCCTACCTACCTACCTACCTACCTATCTACCGTGTTTCCCCGAAAATAGGACATGTCCTGAAACTAAGGTCAAGCCTGATTTTTGGGGAGGGCGTAAATATACGCCCTCCCCCACAAATAAGCCCTACTGAAGGNCTGAATATGTGAATGCACATGAGAAACATCCATGCCTTTTCCAATCTTCTTTCTTTCTTTCTCTTTCTCTCTTCTTGGCAGCAGGAGAAGGAAGAAAGCGCTCTGGCCGGTGTTCGGCTTACTTTCCTGGTGAGGCTCGGAGACCGCCCGGCATGCCCATCCACCGGCTTTCCAGGCAGCGCCACTTTCTCCCTGCCCCGCCAAGGCCCCCACCAGCCTGGAGGCTGGCGGACTCCTGAGGCCAGCGGAGCTCCATAGGTGCACGCACTGATGCTTTCCGGCCCGCGAAGGTCCCAGAGCCAAAGCTGATAGGGGCGACAGCAGCGGCAAATGTGCTCCAGCCCGGCAGTGGCGTGTCCCTTGCCATGTGCCATCCTGGAGCACGGTCTCCGGGCTGGCGGGGGCCTTGGCGGGGCAGGGAGAAAGAGGCGCTGCCTGGAGAGCAGGCGGATGGGCATGTCGGGCGGTCTCCGAGCCTCGCCAGGAAAGTAAACCGAGCGCCGGCCAGGCCCACACGCTCCCGCCCACCCCTCACTCTGGCTGTCTCGCGGGAAGTGGTGGTGAGTGGAGCTGGGCAGGGTGGAGCCACCGGTGCAGCAGCGCCTGGCAGGGAAGGCTGGGCGGGGAGGCGCAACCGATTGTCTTGTTCACAGCACCCTGGGGCAGATGGGCTGGAAGAAGTGCGGTTGAGAGGGGCCGGGGCAGCACAGCCTATTGTGCCTTCTCTTGCCCCGCTCTCCATCCCGGAGGGCCATGCATCCCCCCCCCCGCCAATCCTCCGTACAAACCGCCTGCCCCGTTTCTGCAAAGGCAGAGCCTTGCAGGGCAATCTAAAGAGGGGAGGGGGATGCTGCAGAAAAGGCCGCCTTCTACCCATGCCGGCTCTGTGGGACTTGGGGCTCCGAAGCAGCCCACTGGCTTCCAACCCGGTGCCGCGGGCCGAGTTCCCAGAGCGGCGCTGGCGGTCAGCCGGGCCGATCCGCAAAGAGAGCAGGCAGGTGGCTGGGTGAGAAGCCAGTGGGCTGCTTCGGAGCCCCAAGTCCCGCGGAGCCGGCACGGGTGGAAGGCGGCCTTTTCTGCAGCATCCCCCTCCCCTCTTTGGATCGCCCTGCAAGGGGGGGGGGTTCTGCCTTTGCAGAAATGGGGCGAGTGCATGTGCAGCAGCCCCGGGTCATCCGCTTGCCCTTCTGCCACCCCTCTCAGCGTCTGCATTTCCACCAAGGGCCGCCCGCCCACCCATTGGCCGGGCCGGGCTGGACGCCGACCTTGGAAGGCAAGCAGGCATAGGGACCACCGTGAAGGCCGCGTGGAAGGCTGCCAAGCATGGCATGGCTGCGGGGAAGGGAGTAGGCTGCTACCTGCCTTCCCTGCCGCCCCGACATGCTTTCCTGCCTTCCACGTGGCCTCTTAGCACCCCTCTGCCGCTCCCCTTGCCTCTTAGCACCCCACTGCTGCCCCCCTTGCCTCTTAGCGCCCCCCTAAGTCATCCCCCCCCCAGGGGCGGTACCGCCCACTTTGGGAACCACTGTTCTAGACCAATGGCCATTTAGCTTCTTCCCACTTAGAATGGTATCTACCCTTATTTTACTTCACTGGATCTCATAGGTGAGATAGCAAGGTCTTTTCCTCCAGAGGTCTGGCTGCCTCTCAGCTTCTATTTGAGAGAAGGCAATTGGTTGCTTCTGAAGAGGAAAGGTAATAAGAGTCATCAGTTCATCAGTTGTAACCAATTTCCTCAATTTCCTGTTGGCTTCTCCATTCAACCATGGTTTCCTCCAGATTCCATGTCAGCTAGAAGTGTATTAAAATGACACAAGACTTTTTTTTTATGCAATTCCACATTCTGAAGCCTAGCAAGAAAGAGCTGGTACTTGAATTTTCTATTCCCCCCCCCTCACCATTCCATTTTAATTTTGCATTATGTATCCTATTATATAAGACAGCATTATAGAAAGGCAGTATATAATTATGTATTAATTGCCTCTTAATGCAATCAAACATTCTGAAATTCATTGCAAATTTCTCCTACTGACCTCAGACGTTAATAGATTGAAATAGAAGGCTCTAATAGGTCAAATCCAAAATCAATTCAGAGTACTTTGGGCCAGTTCTGTGAGTCACTGAAGTGTTTTCATCTGAAGTAACTGGAACTGAATTAAAATCACCACACAACTTTTTGTTTTATATGATTAAACATTTGAAGTCTAGTGAAAAGATTCTGGATCTGGAAAAAAAATGGTTTGTTTTTTATGGTTTCCATTTTTCTCTACAATGCTAGGGATGGGGGCTGAGAGGGAGGGGATTGGTGGGGAGCAGTTCCTTCTAATCACAAGGAATTGTTTAACAAGAGCTCTCCAGTCACAATGCTGTGACAAGAAAACAATATTTTGCAAATGAATAATTCTGTCTAAAAGCAAAAGAGCCAGGACTCCTCTCCAGTTTTTCTTTTTTTAAAAGAAAGAAAGAAAGAAAGAAAGAAAGAAAGAAAGAAAGAAAGAAAGAAAGAAAGAAAGAAAGAAAGAAAGAAAGAAAGAAAGAAAGAAAGAAAGAAAGAAAGAATACACATTTTAAAGGAACTTATCTACAAAATGCCTGCATTGATCCTTCTGTAATTGGGACAGATTTCTCACTGAGTGACATTACTTCAGATCATCAAAAAGAAAGATGAAGAAATCACATTTCCCTTCACAATATGTAAAAAAAAAGTCACACACAAAACCTTTTTCATATATCTGTTGGAAATTAATCAGATTTGTCACTGCTGTATGGAAGACTGTGCCTGAATATATCGTGTAATTGTGTCTAAAACTTTACACCACTGGAGGCTAAACCTGGCAATGTAGGAACTAATGTTTCTTAGACCAGACAAACGTATTGTGTAAACATGGTGCAGACGGATACTAAATAATGGGGAAGTAATGGACAAAATTCTGCTTACTCAAAAGGAAAGGAGGAAAAGGCATGAGAATCAAATCTGGGAGTTGACAAATATATATGGCATGGTTTTTTCTGTTCTTTGGGAAGTTGATATTCTAAGTATATTTGTTTGTTTATTCCATTTGTATGGTCATCCACTTGACACCATTGCACTTGGGGTAGGCAGCACACACATCCATATCAACAACTCTAAAGACAGGCTCATTTAATGGAAGGCCATTAAGGTCAGGGCCATCTGAATCTCAGAAGGTCTCTTGATGCATAAACCAGGTTGAGTGACAGACAAGAAATGGTTCCCAGATCCCATTGGGTAACATTGTTTAATCAGAAGGAACCCAGAGCATGCCAAACAGGTTGGATCTCATGGCAGACCATTGGAGACAGGTTGTCCTACTTTTATAAAAGACTGGAACCTCTTTGTGGACTTTTTCCTGAAACCGGAAAAAAAGTTTTTCTTTTGCCTTCTATTGTTTTCAACATCTTTTACTTTATCTTTCTTTTTTCTATACTATTTCATGTTTAACTTTTAACTTTGTAAAACAGATCTGTCATAAAAATATTAAAAAAGAGATGGCTGGCCCTGCAAATAATGCAGCCCTGTACCTTGAAAGGCTTTATTGGTGATAACCAGCCTCTTGAATTACACTAGGAACTTACTTGTGCTGTTGCAGATGAAACCAACTGCAGTTTCCAAATAGTCTGCAAAGACAGCTCCACTGTAATAATCCAACTAGGGAATGACCAAAGCATGAGTGATATTGTGCAGAGTCTCCTGATCCAGATATAGGTTTAATTGATACCAGTAGCAATAGCAATAGCACTTAGACTTATACCACTCTCCATAGTGCTTTACCAAAGATGTGTTTGTGCAAAAGCCCTCCTAGCCACAACTGTGACCTAATTTCTGAGCAGGAACTAAAAGGATACTCCCTCACCCACCAGTTATGCATACGTTCTAGCAGGGACAACGTAACCCCAATGATAGAAAATCATCAGATCTGAAGTCCTAAAATCCATAGGTGCTCAGTCTTGCTAGAATTGATCCTAAAGCTGTTACTCTCCATCCAGACCTCCACAGCTCCATACACTAAGAAAAACCTTGATTCCATCGTTTGGTGAACCAGGAGCTAGTCGGTTAATATGTTGATTGATTCACCCTATGCTGTTGGATGATCTCATATATTAGCTTCAGGTAGATATGGAATAGAAGTGAAGAGAAAGAAGAACTTGACCAACTCCCCCCCCCCATTCAAGTAGAGATGGAATAGAAGTGAAGAGAAAGAAAAACTTGCCCATCTCCCCCCCCCCATTCAACATTGAATGGAACTGACACAGGAACGAGTAGAATTACTACAACACCATATCCCCTACTCCTAACCCACTGAAAAAATTCAGAAGAATACTATGATCAATTCTGATTCTACTGCCCACTTGCCTATTTTTTATCCATCCATCCATTCATTCCACATATAAGCCTTTCCAATAGAATAGCCACTTTAGATGGCTTACTGAATATAAACAAATAAAAGCAAAGAAAGTACTGTTTTGTGAACATATAACACATAGTTAAAGCTGGCTTGTGTTTTTCACTGGGGTCACTGTAATTATGATGTGAATGAAGGTCACTTTAGCCCAGATCTGTGACAAGCAAGCACAGGCTTTACAAAGCTCTGATTAAGTAGGTCAGAATGAAAGCCTACAACATGAAGAACGCATACAACAGAAGATTCTCCCTCTCATGCTTTGATAACTGGATAGTATAAGGCAGAAAATGTACAGTAAGAACTTCAATTTCTGAACCAAATAATGTACATATTTTGTGTCAAACCAAAAGGCATAAGCCCAAAGTCAATCCAAACATATTCCTCCGTGGTGAGGTTTTGTCCATGTGATTGAGTGCCAAGGGAGATGGAGTGGCTCCATTTATTTTGTTCTGCTTCATGAGCTTCACCTATTTCAAAGTTTGCTATCAGTCGCTCTGCACATTCTTGTGTAGATGGTGAGATTTTCAAGTTGCTGTTCCTACCAAATATCAAGAAATAAAATCAAAAATGAGCTTCAGAGGGTAGGGGAGAGATGTTTAGAAGGCCTCACTCAGTAAGAAAAGTCACCTCAGACATTTGATTTGTTTTCTACAACTTGCCCTCTATTATTAGAAAAGTTCTTTTTCTATTCATGTAGAAACACAAAGCATGAAGTGGATATCTACAATGAAGAGAGTTGTCAAATAAAATTGATGTAATAAATATATATATATAAAGATGTCTGAAAAATAGGTATAAGAATTTTTATTAAATCAAATGTTTCTTTATTTTCAGACTGATGCAAATTCACATAACTTAATTGCCAAGAAAGAAGAGTTGGGAGGCCACTGAGAGATCCTACTTAAATGATATTAGGCAACAATTTAACTAGAGATACTGTATTTTTGGATTGTTGATTTCTGAAAGCAAATCAACACTTTTTATGTGGAGGATGATTTATTTCAGATCAAGAATTTAAGGTAACCTTAAAGCAGATGACAAATGCATTTGTCCTTCCTTCCTTCCTTCCTTCCTTCCTTCCTTCCTTCCTTCCTTCCTTCCTTCCTTCCTTCCTTCCTTCCTTCCTTCCTCATCTACATAGCCTTAGGTTTTGATGGTTGTGCAGTTCCATTAGTCAGCAGAAACCAACAGTGCCTGCAAGATCTAAAGCTTTTGTGAGTCAGTTAAGATTTATTTCATGGAACAAACTCTCTCTAAAAGACAGACTATTCAAGAGCAAGAAAATGACAGCAAAATATCATATTCACATCCAGTGATGGGAAAGTAAGCAAATGAGTGAGAGAAGTAGCAAGAGAAACCATCCTTTATATTTTTGTTCAGGGGGAAAAAAGAACCTTCTGAAAATGCACATGCTTAAGACAAAAGCAAAAAAGGAAGGAGGAGGGAGGGGAAATGATTGCAAAGGGCCTAAGGCGTAATGTCCATTTATACTGCAAATGGAAGAAACAGAACAGAAATTTCAGTCAGAAGGAGAAATAGAATGGTATCCAATAATAAAGAATAATCAATCAATCATACTTAAGAACAAATAAAGCCAGAGACCTTCAAGTATCATTTACAGCAGATCAGCTACCAAAGATGCAATCTAGAGAAGTAATGTTATTTTTTTTTTTTTGCAAGGCTGCTGGAGGCATTATTTATTTATTTATTTATTTATTTATTTATTTATTTATTTATTTATTTATTATTTATTTATTTATTTATTTATTTATTTATTTATTTATTTATTTATTTATTTATTTATTTATTTATTTATTTATTTATTTATTTATTTATTTATTTATTTATTTATTTATTTATTGGAATTTGTCGAACAAAAACAAGAACAAGAATAAGAGAATAAAAATACGACAGGGATGATAGGCACGTTAGTGCACTTATGCACGCCCCCTCTACTATAATGTATATTTAGGTTGCTTCTCTTTTTTTTCTAGCATGGGCAGCATTGTTAAGAGCTGATAATCTGGACAAAAAATGAAAAAGCAAACAGCATCTGGGGGAGTGGTATACTTACATTTGCTATTTGTTGGGGAAGAAAAGTTGGTAATGGATCTACTGTATGCATGATGACAACTTTGACCAATAGTAAAGACAGATCTGTGCTACATTGCCAATTTGTACTGCCCCATTTTACAGTCCCTTTACAGGGTAGTCCTTGATTTACAACAGTTCATTTAGTGACCATTCAAAGTTACAACGGCACTGAAAAAAAGAACTTATGACCTTTTTTTATACTTACAACTGTTGCGACATCCCCATGGTCACATGATCAAAATTCAGATGCTTGGCAACTGGCTCATACTTATGACTATTGCAGTGTCCTGGGGTCATGTGAGCCCCTTTTGCAACCTTCTGACCAACAAAGTCAATGGGGAACCCAGATCCATTTAATAAATGTAGGAAGTTAGCACCCACCCCCTCCTGGAAAAATGAAAAATCCCAGGGAAAATTAAAAAGGCCGAATATTATAGAATATCCCACGAAGGAAACAGACTCACTCTTAGTAGCCCCCACCTTTGTCAAATGGCCATCAAGGAATGGCCCAGCTCACTCATCCCCCCACCTTTGTCAATGGGCAGTCTATTCTACATAACAAAGATAGGATTAGCCCTCTGCCTCATGGCACCTGCAAAGATTGCATCAGCCAGCACTCAAACTACCTTGGTATTCAGGACAGCCTACAGAGTTGCCCCATGGGAGTCTGACAGCCAATGGGATACATTTCTGTGCAGGAACAGGAAACTAAGAGGTGGGGCCCAACAGAGGTCATAAAACCAAGAGACTCAGCATCTTTTCCTTCCTTTTCTCTTCACCCAACATCTGGAAGCATGTGATCCACCTTTTCTGTTCAGGAGCCCATGCCATGTGCTCCTGTCCACCATTAAACCTTCTTTCCAAGCAACTTCCAGGAATCCAGTGTCTTTTTCCCCACTTGGAACTGAACCCAGAAGGATATTCCTTACAACATAACCATGTTCCTAACTTTAACAAATGCAATGATTCACTTAACAACTGAGGCAAGAAAAGTCATAAAATGGGGCAAACTCACTTAACAAAGGTTTCAGTTAGCAACATAAATTTTGGGCTCAGTTGTGGTCGTAACTCAAGGACTACCTGTATTTTGTGAGAATTCCCCTTTCCCCCTACTCTTTCCAAAATAAAATTTGGTAGGAGATGAAGAACTATCTGCATTATCATTTTCTTTAGTGGGGAACAAATGTGTGTGACCCTCCTGCTCCCTTTCTTATTTCTGACTTCATTTTCTGCAACAGAGAATAATTTATAACACCTAAGAACTCTCAGCATTGGCCTTATTCTCATTATTTTCCTTCCTTCCTTCCTTCCTTCCTTCCTTCCTTCCTTCCTTCCTTCCTTCCTTCCTTCCTTCCTTCCTTCCTTCCTTCCTTCCTTCCTTCCTTCCTTCTTCCCTCCCTCCCTTGAATTCCAACTGATTTTCCATTTACTGTATTTTGGTTGTGGGAAATTTGCAAGATGCTGTGCAGTTTGGGTAGGGTGTGTGGTTGTGCGTCAGATATGCCATATAAATTGGGGAGGATGAGTGGATGAGTTGCATAGGTTGAGAAGAGTGCCCAGAAGTGTGTGAGAGGTGCTGTGTGAACCTGGAAGGATGTACTGGGTGGATGGTACAGATCAAAGAAGAATGCATAGGGCCACAGGGGTGTGTGAGAGGTTCTACACTGGTCAGAGATGGTGTTTGGGGTTGCCCAAGAGGGAAGGCACATGGTATGCAGCATAGGTCCGAAAATGTGAATTGCAGTGTGCGAGAGGTGTTGTGTGGATCAGGGAAGGTATATGGGGATGATGTCAGTCAGGGAAGGCATGCAGGAGGAGGCACAGCAAAGAGGGGAGCTTGTGTGAAAGGAAGTGTGCATGGGCGTTCTTTCTTCTTTATTTATTCCTCCCCCTTCCCTTCTTTTCCTGTGTAATTTTTCTTGAGAGAGAGAGAGAGAGAGAGAGAGAGAGAGAGAGAGAGAATGGAACTCAGCGACGTTTCTCTTCCCCACACCCATTTGCGCTTCTAGCAC
>QLTV01002419.1:7298690-7318383 GCA_003457575.1 Thermophis baileyi | reverse complement strand
TATATATAAGACGAGACAGACATCACGATCTCCGGAATTTAAAATATATTATCCACTTAGCTTTCGTTAGCCTCTGCTAACATTGTCAGAGTGTAAAAACTACCATTGAAGAGGTATCCACCTTTATGCATCATTGATCAATTTGGCCATTGTGCACGTGATAGGCCCATCCCTCCGCCTCCCACCTATAATTAGCTCTTTTGTTTTTACTTCAGACATGTTAATCGATGGAGGCTTAGCTCTTCTTGCTTCCTTCCCTATCGTGCACCGCTTGGGCTGCCCCTCCCCAGGGAGTGACGCCGAGCTGTCAGATATTGCTTTGACGGCACACACACACACACACACACACACACATATATATACACTGTATATATATTATATTTTTACATAAATATATACTGTGTGTATAAAACGTATCCACTGAGCAATACATTCACCATATGAGCTCCCACCAGCTCTAAACTACCTGCAATCAAATAACTATAATCCAACCTTGAATTTAGCCACCGAAGTCCATTTTCCCTCTTCCAGGCAAGGATCTGGTTGGTTTTCCAGCCAATAATAATAAAACTATTTTCGCAACTAATGCTATGTGGCTGGAAGCCCCCCCACCCAGGGTAAAAACCCATGCTTAATGAAGGATGGGTGGGATGGGGTTCAGCCTATCCAAAACAGGTATTTCCCCATTTCCCCTAAATCCTGAAGTCCAATTCCAGACTTAGTAATAACTCAATCTTCTCTGTGTTGTTTCAGGGTTTTTTGACACATATGAAGTCCCCATACAGTGTGGAAATATCAGATGCCCTGAAGAGGTAATAATGACAACCAGTCCACTAACACCTTGACTCCGGGAGATGTGTGTTCTTTTAAGAATCTAAATCTATTCAAATAAAATTGGGTTCAACCCAGTCCAAATCAGCCCCAGCATTAAAAATTGATTTGCTGAATCATTTCAAACTTTTATATGGATAGATTTTTCTCAAATGACTTGAACATTCAAATGGATTTGTATTTCTCTACCATCTATCTTATCACATTTATTTGTTTATTTATTATCTTTAGAGACCGCCCATCTCCCTCACAAAGCAGCTCTGGGTAATGTACAAATAGACACTAAAACCATAAAAGCATTGGTTTCAACATTGGTTGTCAAATTGTCTATTGCTTAGTTTAGTAAATCCAAAATATTTTTCAGTCCTTTTTCCCCCATTTCTTTTTCCTTCACTGTTTATATTTCAGTAGTATGGGTTGCTTTCTATTTAATTATGATTTCAGTTCTCTTCCATTTCCACTTAATCCATTTAGGCTTTCTTTGTATATTTTGTTTAGCAATTCTGTCTTCATTTTATTTATATGACCAAACCTCTTTAACATACTTATTTTATATTTGTCGCTCTTATTTACTTATTTAATTTGCCACCCCTCTTTTGCATTTAGTAAACATTTATTCAGCACCCATTTCTTTTTTCCCCTTTGGTTGTTTAATTATATAGAATACACACACTTCTTAAGTTTGGGGCTGAAAAATTCAGATACCCATCCACCAACATACAGTATTTAGAGTTGTAGGCTGCAAAAGCACAGATGACCAAGAACAGCAAAGAGATAAAATGTTTGTAACTTTTTCCTGCCCTCACATGGTCATCTGGACACTTGCAACCCCAAACTGGTAATCCTATTAAGTAACCCACTCTCACTGAATTCAACTGTACTTTTCTGTTTCTTTGAACCCCACAATTTTCACATCCATATAACAAGGGGGAGAAAAGCACAGTTTTATTCTCAGTCATTTTTCTTTTTTCTTGTTTGTTAACATATTTTCTTTTATCAACAAGAATAAAATATAAAACAGAAAAAAAGATAAGCAATCAGCCAACACTAATAATGAGAAGAAGAAAAATTGGTGTACAAAAAAAAAGGGGGGGGGGAATCAAAATGTCAAATAGATCTAACATTAAACATAAAGAATCCATCCCGGGCTGGATGCTGAAAAGTAAAATAAAATAAAAAGAGAGGTTCCCCTCCCCTTACATAATGGATTTACAAATAGTTATAAGCTTTCCCATCCTTATTTCACAAAAACACTATATAGAATAAACAAATATTCCAGATGAGGAAGTCTGTCTAATAATCAAATCGACCCAACATCTAATCTTAATATATACGTAAAAATGTTATTCTTTTATCTTTAGCAAACATTTCATTGTGATAGACATATTCCTCTGTTTTTTCACCATGCATGTGTAACTATCATGTCCATTTCATTTTCCCTGTCAAATACTATTACTTTGTTCTTCAATATATTTTTATTGATACAACAGATAAATGTAATATTTCCCATGTTATTCTACTCAGTCAATGTAATCAGTATAAATAATATTAGGGGAGATCCACATTCATAGAAATGTGGAGAATATTTTCAGTTTTACCATAAAACACTGAGATTGCATGCAGCTTTCCTTAATATATACAATATTGTACATAGAACTTTTCCAAACTGTTTTTCTACAGTTCTAAATCCCAGTGGATTTTGGTAGATGACATAATGTTCTGTGAAAAGAACTATGTGGTCAATTTCTCTAAAATCCTTATTGTAAATTAATGCTTTGAATAACTGCTGATTTCATCCAGATGAAATATCATTCCTAATTTCATTACCTTTTCCCACTTTTTGGCACAATCCTCACAGTTTACATATAATACTGCATTACTTTTTTAAATATCTGGTTCTACCAACCATTACACACTAAAATAGAATGCAACAAAAGAATCAATATAGGGGATATTTGCAATATTGCAAAAGCTATTCACTACCTGATAAGCCACACAAGCTTACAAACCCTGCTTTAAAAATTTGATAATCTGTTTTAAGCATATATTTGCTGATTCAGGAGATAAATATAATGATTGTGAGTTTATAAATATGATCTCATCTCAAAGTGTAGGCTAAGACGAGAAATTTTTAAGATCCATCTGTGATACAGCTTGACTTGCCTTATTCTATTAGTGTTTTCAAAAACATGTTATTGGATTTACTTCACAAATAAGACCTCATTAATTCAAAAGTATATCTACTACACCCAGTACTGTACAAAAGTATTTTGTACAGTACACCTAAAATGTAAAAGTGAAACTGTAGCAATAAGCCATTGATTGGAAAAATTGGAGGGACAGATAAAATTGATATCAGCCTCAAATCTCCTTCCAAGCCAGTTATCAGAAGGATTCCAATTTCCTCTCAGTTATGGGTGGCAAATCGGTTGCCTTTCAAATCTTGCTGCAACTGGATTTCCTAACAGTAACATTTGAATGCGTACAAGTTCAGCCAATCACATATTCTCATCTGATAGGCAACCTGGTCTCTTCCAGGTGTCTTTATTAGAACTCCCACAAACTATTTTTATTGGTCCCTTTGGTTTGGTCTAATGAGAATTGAAGTTCACAGACTTTGGAGAGCACCGGATTAAGCACTGCTGATTTAAGCTGTTTTTTAAGAAGCTGGAGGAGAACATACTCTCCACCTCTTTCCCACTAGGGTCTTAGTTCTTCCTTGTGGTATAGACAGTTTCCTGATAGCAATAGCAGTTAGCAATAGCAGTTAGACTTATATACTGCTTCATAGTGCTTTACAGCCCTCTCTAAGCGGTTTACAGAGTTAGCATATTGCCCCCAACAATCTGGGTCCTCATTTTACCCACCTCAGAAGGATGGAAGGCTGAGTCAACCTTGAGCCGGTGAGATTTGAATCGCTGAACTGCAGCTAGCAGTCAGCTGAAGTAGCCTGCAGTGCTGCACTCTAACCACTGCGCCACCTCGGCTCAGTTTCCTGATGTAGCTCTTGCTGCCCAAAAAGAACTATGTGAATGCAGATATGTGGTTTTTGCCATTGCTATGATATGCTGGTTCTCCTGGTTCTCCTCTTTCATGTAAACATTATATCCAAGAAGACCTCACAATATCTTCTACTTATCCTGCCTTCTGAATGTGTCCTTACCATGCCATTACAAAACTTCAGTCCAGCTGCAAATTAGTTGTCTGATACTTTTGCCCTTTCTTCTCTTTCTGCCTCATTCCAAGTCCAGCCAAGCAATGTAGGTGTGGCCCAAATGATCTTTTACCAGAAGGAGATCGCATAAGCTATGTTAATGTGACACACATTATGATATCATTACACAAAGAGGTAAATTGAGCCACGGTGGCGCAGTGGTTAGAGTGCAGTACTGCAGGCTACTTCTGCTGACTGCCGGCTGACTGCAATTTGGCAGTTCAAATCTCACCAGGCTCAAGGTTGACTCAGCCTTCCATCCTTCCGAGGTGGGTAAAATGAGGACCCAAATTGTTGGGGGCAATATGCTGACTCTATAAACCGCTTAGAGAGGGCTGTAAAGCACAGTGAAGCGGTATATAAGTCTAAGTGCTAAATTAGTCATCTGTGCCATTTGTTCTAAGAGATCCATGCACACCTAATACAGTAGTGGGTTCTAAAACCTGTTGCTCCCGGTTCTGCCTGGTTCTGCGAACCGGAAGCGGCAACGGCGGGAGGCTCCGCCCACCCACCCAGGATGCATCCAGGGTGGGTGGGCAGAGCCTCCCGCCACCGCTGCTACCGGTTCACAGAACCGGGCAGAACCGGGAGCAACCCACCGCTGACCTAATATCACTGTTCTTCTCTGCAAACGCCTGGATCCCTTATGCTATTTTTCCCCTTAATTTTGTGAAACAAGTTTTATCTCAAAAGTCATACCAAGCATCTACCAATTGTAAAGTATAATTTACCACCAAATAGGTATTTTACAAAATAGATTTTGAAGAATACAAGGCAGATTGTTTTAGAGGGTTTAAAAAAAAACATCAGAGGATTGACCCACTTAGGAAGGCCAGGTCAATGCATATCAGTCCTGAAGGTGGCATATAATCTTCAAAACAAACAAACAAACCCAAGACCATGAGAAAAGAGAATATGAAAGACAACCCTGAAAAGTAAAAGAAGAAAAGAAAAGAAATAATGCAGCTTTGGATGAAGGCATTTCTCCATCTTTAGATCTTCCTAGCCCCATTAGCCAGATGGGCTCTTAATGATGGGACTAATTAAAAAGTACGTTAAAAATGCTTCAGGTTAATCATTTATTAGAAGGACTTTGCAGATTTCCCACTTTACAATCACTTCTGTTCTTGCTATAGTATTTCAATTATTAAATAAGAAAAGGCTGTAGTGAGAGGGGTGGTCATATAACTTGAAATAATAAATCAAAATAATAACTAATAATACCAGTATTCCTAACGTTATGGGTAATATGCAGATAGGTTTTCTTCTTTAGAAGTAATTTCTATATCTTTGCAATATAATTGAATTTTTGCACATGTCTAGCACATATGAAAAGAATCAATGAACTCTTCCACATAGACACTACATTTTAATATGCTTAGATTTACATTTTGTTAAGTATCTATGATGTACAATGTTGCTGATAATTTACTTTTTAAACTTATAATTTACTTTTTAAACTATAGAAGTCCTAATTCCATAACATGGCATTTCAAAGTGGTTGTTAGGATGAAAAAATTGTCCCATTTCTTGCTTGTTAGTTATCCATAATTATGACACAACCTTTTTCTCATTTAAATCTGGCTTGCCTGGTGTCTTTATCCAATCGTGATTAATTTCATCTATATTTTCTTCAAACTCCATGCCGTTCAAAGCCTGGATCTTTTTAAATAACAAGAAACACAGTATTTTTATATATAAGTCAGCTGTATGACAGTGAGAGATGGGCAATGAAAATCAGCAACACAGTTATATATGCCTCTGAATTGTGGATGCACAGACTGTTATTAAGAGAGCTATGGACTACCATGGACTCAATCAGTTTTGGATCAAACACTGTCTGCTGGCTGCCTCACAGCAATGAACAGCGCATAGAGAAACATGTGTATTTGGGGCAGTGATGCAAGCAGATAATGGACTAAAAAAACCAGTTCAATCTTTGACATGGTTGGGGGGAACTAGGAGAAAGGAGAGACTAGTAATTAGATGTATGGGTGATATCAAGGAGATAAGAAGAATATTTTTTTTTTTGAAAAAACTACAATTTATTGCTGGAGGCAGTTAAGATGATGAGCATTTGTCCGTGCTTTCACACATCCAATCCAAGGAAACTTAGCTTATCAGCTTATACATTGGGTTCATATATTTCCTGAATGTACACATTGTTGTAAATAACTTTTTCAAGTAATCACATTCTATGTGCACTTTTTATATTATGATATGCACTGCAAAATTCAGACTAATGAGTAATCTGGTGGAAAACTACTCTGATTGGTACATTGGTCTGGGAAAGAGGAATTGGATCCATTTGCTTAAAGATGTGGACCAAACATGAGGGTTCATGTCATCTGCCATGAAATACTGAGAAGTATCTGCCTCTTATGAATGCCCTCCTATTCTTTCAATATGTTTAGGACAGAGGTGGGTTCCTCCCGGTTTGCACCGGTTCTATCACGGATCTGGTTCTGTCTGTGCCGGTCTGTGGACGCCGTCCAAAAAAAAAATTGGGGGGAATTTTTTACTATTTTTTTTTCTTCTGTGCATGTGCAGATGCCGAGTCCCCGGCACTGTGCATGCACCGCCATCTTGTTTTCGGCTTTTTTTTAAAAAAATGCAAATTTTCACCACTGCGCATGCGCGTGTACCTGCACGGAACAGCCACGCTGCGCGGGAGGAAGCGAACCGGCAGCGAGGTAAGTTAGAACCCACCCCTGGTTTAGGATGATAACTAAAGGTTAGTGTGTAAGTCTTTAAAGCGTTAAGCAACTACTAGCTGCATAAAGTGTTTTCTATTCCTTTTTTTCCTAAACCTGATAAAGCCAGCCACTTCAATATTTTACACTGTTTCAAAATCTCACATGAGTTTACATGGGTTTCCCCTCCTCTTTAATTTACGTCTATTAGAAAGCAGCTATGAAACTGTCAAATCCCAGTTTCTTCAGTGCAATTTGCAATGAAGATATGTATGTGAAGAGACACAAAGAGTAAGAATCTCACTGATTAATGGAAAGTTTATTGCTATCCAGATATACTTTTGATATAACTTAAAGGACATCTACATAGCCTTATGTCATTTGGTGTCCATGGCCCATAAAATTTATTCCTTTCAGGTAAGAGGGAGAGCTTGCCCCTCAGAGGGGGAAAAAAATTTCTCCTTTCTGCCAGCATCTCCATGGTCACGTGATCAAAATTTTGGCACTTGGCAACTGGCATGTCTTTATGACAGTTTCACTATCCAGAGGTCATGTGATCACTATTTGTAATCTTTCCAGCTGGCTTCTGACAAGCAAAGTCAATAGGGGAAGCCAGATTCACTTAACAGCTGGATGATTCACTTAACAACTTTAGTGATCCACTTCACAACTATGGCAAGAAAAGGTCATAAAATGGGGAGCAACTCGCTTAACAAATGATTTGCTTAGCAACAGAAATTGTGGTCTCAGTTGTGGTGGTAAACTGAGGAGCACCTGTATTTTGCCCAGAGAAAGGAAGGCTTTGGAGGAGACATGATAACTGTCTTAAGTATCCAGAAGGATGTGATGTAATACGAAGAAGACTTCGAGTTGTTCCAGAAAGCAAGGCAAGAAACAATGAGTTTAATTTACAAGGAAGCAGATTTCAGATGGCTATTAGGAAAACTTCCTAATGTTAAGAACTCTAAATCAATGCAGTCAGCTGCCCCGGGAGCTGGTGACTCTCCTTTGATGGATGTGTTGAAACAGAGGTTTGATGGCCACTTCTCAGGGATGGTCTAGTGGGGAATTCCTGCAGTGGGGCAATTGATCTAGATCAGGGGTGTCAAACTCACGTCGTGACGTTGTCATCATGTGATGTATCGCAACTTTTCCCCCCTAAATGGGGGTGGGGGTAGCTAGCACGTGACACATCCGGCCCACGGGCCACGAGTTTGACACCCCTGATCTAGATGAACTCCATGTCTTTCTCTTGGAAAAATAGGGCTCATCGGGAATTGCCAGTGACTTTCCTTCCTTTCTTCTGAGTATAACTCAAATTTTGGAATATTTAGAAAATAATCATTCTAAGTGGACATAAGATCCTAGTTGCTTTTCCTTCCTTTCTGGCTTCTTCAGAGATTTCACACTATGTCACTCACAACAAATTTAACATTGGCACACAGTTGCCCATTAAATCATACATGAAATTGCCTTATTGACTTTCAAAGCACTGCAATGAGTTGCTCTCTCTACTTCACAGATCTACTGTGTAATTATCTTGCAAGTTGTTCCCTGGGGTCAAGCAAAGCTTGCTCTGCTGTCATTTGAACTGAAATCTCGGGCTATGATGGCTTTATTAACGATGCTCCATTTTTTAGAGTTCATTACCCAATAACTGTTAACAAGGGGTGGGGTCAAGCATCAACATTTCCCTTGCGTGACAATCACCGGCTATAAATCAACCCATTGTAACCCAGTTATAAACCTAAGGCTGTTCCAGGTCAGGCAGAAATGATATGCACATTTTCCTTTAAAGGGCCAATAAAGGTTTAATGTCTTGGCAAAGGATATTAGCACAGTTTGAACAATAGCCAAAAGATTAAAATCTGCATCCCCACTGAGAGATAAATCACAGTTCTGTGATTACAACTGAATTGGAAGTTGCTGATGGCAAGCAGTGAAATCAAGAAAGATGAGCCAACAATGTCCCCTAAAGTCAAATGTAATATTGGGGTGCAATATCTGGGAAGATTGCCTAAGTTGGTATTATCTCCCAGGGCAAGATATAACTCAAACTACAGAATTTATTGAATTTAAGATGAGCTCTACCGCAAATATCACTGGGCAGACTCAATTGGGATAATGTCCCTTTCCTGACTCCAGTGAATTTCACATAGCTAGCACTGCAGATAGTAGACCTACAATTAAGCAAAGCTGATGGTCCTAGTTTATTCCAGCATACTGTACGTCCTCTTGTTTATTCCTGTCAGCTTTCCTAGGAGGCTATCACATTGCATGGTCTGCTGGTATCCAGTCTTACTGAATATATATGTGAGACTTCATTGAGACTCACATCACTTTTTCCAGCCTGACAAGAGTCCTGACAAGGGGGCAGGAAGAGGTGGGGGGGGATGCAAGATGTGTGTTTGATGGCCTCTTGAGGGACAAGCTCCATTCTGTTCCAGTGTCATCCCCAGCCTTTTTCTCATCCGTGTACTTTTATGGCTGACTTCACATTTAGCCACATCTGTCACCAGAGACAGTTTCTGAAAAGCACCTGTCAGCAACTGGTGCCTTCCCCCCCACCCCAGAATCCTTCTGATCATATTTGCAGTTTTTACATTTCTCTGCTCAAATTCATAAAAACCTGGAAAAGGTAGAGGCCAGCAAGGCCCGATTCCTCCAATTCAGTTTTGCCCTTTGTGTTTAGATGAAATTAATTGGCTTATTTTGGGTTCTAAAATGTACCCGCTGTGTAAAATGAGAAATGAAAGGAAATGCAGCTTGGAAACAGAACAAAGAACGAATACTAAGGGCACTGGGCCATTCTTCTTTTAATTTCACACTCAATGGTTTTCATTGCACAAAATATTTCACCCTTTGGTTTATTTATTTATTTATTAAGCCATCATTATGCATGCCAAAAAAATCAATCTTAACTGTTAATCAAAATTTGTTTGATTCTGACAGATGCAATTCTCTCAGTGACACCCCCTGTTCGGGATGATTTATAATTGGCAGACAATTCTTAGATTCTCTTGCAATCATTTCTCATTACAGAAGAACATATAAAATAAGTCATTAGTGAGCAGATTGTGGTTATAATACCGCCTATTCTCTCATGGAAAAAGCCCAGGCTACGTTCAAACAAAGCTGAAGGGACGGGCATTCAAATGCAACATTAACACTTGCTCACTCCCTTAATATACAGCTGGTCCTTGACTTATGACCACAATTGAGCCCAAAATTTATGTTGCTAAGTGAGACATTGGTTAAGTGAGTTTTGCCTCATTTTGTGAACTTTCTTGCCACAGTTGTTAAGTGAAACATTGCAGTTGTTAAGTTAGTAGCACGGTTGTTAAGTGAACCTGGCTTCCCCATTTAATTTGCTTATCAAAAGGTCATAAAAGGTGATCACATGACCCCGGGATATTGCAACCATCATAAATATGAATCAGTTGCCAAGCATTCGAATGTTGATCATGTGACTGTGGGGATGCTGCAACTGTCATAAGTATGAAAAATGGTCATAAGTCACTTTTTTCAGTGCCGTTGTAACTTTGAACAGTCACTAATGAACTGGTGTAAGTCGAGGACTACCTGTATCAGGAAAAGTACAATCACCAGTCGTAAGTAGATACAGTCCATTAATACTGTCTAAACTACTCCAAGTCTTTCCATTCTCCTTGTTAGAAGGCACAGATGCTCATTTAGAGATAACACCCTCCAAACCAGCCTAGAAAGAGACAAATAAAAAAATCACACACACCCCAAATCAAACCACTGATTTTCATTTGAATACTGGAATCTGAAATTTCATAATGGAATTCACAAAAGGCCTTGATTGCTCTGCTTTTTGTCGGATTGAAGCTTGCTAATTTGGCTGGTCTGTGCAATCAGCTGTAAACCTCCAACTAGTTATAAGTAGAATGCTTCCATTTATGCTGCTTTATACCAATCTGGCATTCACTTTAATGATTTAGGCTGCAGCAGAGAAATTGCAGCCCCATAATTTAGCAAGGTACTTCATTCACCTTTCCCTGGGTCTTTCAACATGCCACATACATTGCTGGATATCCTTATATAGTATTATTGTTGAATCAAATCTGCACAGTGCTTCTTCTAAATTCTAGTCCTTCCTTCCTTCCTTCCTTCCTTCCTTCCTTCCTTCCTTCCTTCCTTCCTTCCTTCCTCCCTCTCTCCCTTCTTTCTTCTTTCTTTCTTTCTTTCTTTCTTTCTTTCTTTTTCTTTCCTTCCTTCCTTCCTTCCTTCCTTCCTTCCTTCCTTCCTTCCTTCCTTCCTTCCTTCCTTCCTTCCTTCCTTCCTTCCTTCCTTCCTTCCTTTCTCTTTCTTTCGTACAAATGTCTGGCGGTACTGGAGAAATATATATTTTTAGTCTTGGTACTGTATTTGATACCTTAGGATTACTACTTCATGAAGGGGTGTGTGTGTGTGTGTGTGTGTGTGTGTGTGTGTGTGTGTGTGTGTGTGTGTATGTGTGTATAAAAATAATAATTTCTGAGCAATAATTTTTTTTTACTCTCCAAGCAGTTTTATGTATACGCATAGAGGCTCACACACACCACAGAAGGATGCACACATGGACACAGAAGTTCCTATGTGTATACACACATACAAACTCCCTTTAAACAACCCTCCCCATTTTGTCCTTTCATTGTCACCTGTGGTAATATATGTGCATGTGCATTTACCACCATGCCTTAGAAAACTATCACCTACTTCTCTTTGAGATAAGTCACTCTGTATCTCTTCTAGCTGATAGGGATGGGGTTGCATGAGGTGTCTGGATGCTACCTGGACATGTAGAATGAAGTGCATGTGATAACAGCTGTAAAATGGCACTCTGTCATGGGAACCATCAGATTACCATTAATAAACACAGACTCACTCAAAAGAGTGGTTTATCTAGTAACCAGAGGTGCTTAAATTGAAATGACCAGCAGAGACCAATTGTGACAGTTCTGTATTTTCACTGAATGGTCACCAGGATGGAGGATGTAAACATTTAGCAGCTGAACAGAAATCTGGGATCAGGTAACACACAGCTTCAGTCAAGAATGGCTCCCACAACAAAATTCAAGCTTGTTGTGCCATCTAATTTCATCCCATTGCTACACAATAGTGTGTGTGTGGGGGGGCAGTTTTGTACATCCCTGAACATACATATTCATACTGTGGTCAGTTTTGTGCTTTTAGTGATTCCATGATTAAAAATGGCCACAGAACAATATTATATGTTGTTGGATGATTATTCCATGTACCACCTCTTCCATTTTCAGCTGCCTTTTATTCCTTATATTTGATGAAAATGCTCAAATGAAAACATTTAAGGGCCTTGCACATCATTTGATCTATCCACAGCTACATTTTCTCTCTAACAGCATATAAACACTTCTAACCCAAGATGTCCACTTCATTAAGTTTCTTATAGAGCTGAATGTCTGCATTGATTTCATTTTAAAGCATGATTGTTGGGATCCAGATTCTCATATGGAGTAGTGGCACTGCACAAATCCTACTGAATGTGGTACTGCAAAAAACCTGCTGAATGCCAGGGGTTCGATCCTGCCCAGCTCAAGGTTGACTCAGCCTTTCATCCTTCCGAGGTCGGGGCAACATGCTGACTCTGTAAACCACTTAGAGAGTGCTATAAAGCACTATGAAGCGGCGTATAAGTCTAAGTGCTAAGTGCTATTCCTCTATGCAAAAAAAGAAAAGAAAAAAGAAACAAGAATAGATGGTGGAATTCTATGCTATGTTGCCTTCATCAACACAAATAAAATGTGAACAGTTAAACATATGAACTATGAGAGAGGATATTGACAATTTAACCTCTGTTCAGGATGACCAATGTTTACTAGCATAGGTTACAATAAACAACTAATAAAGCATTCATTCAAACAGCATTCATTTAAACTGGCTTCTCTACAAAGGTGCACATGGACAGGGATAAAGTTAGTAGTGAAATAATTCCATAAACAGGAGATCTAAATATACACTGAAATCCACTGACATGAAATGAACCTCAAAATCAGTCTGACAGGCTGGGTTATGGACTTAATTACTCAGGTATACCTCCTATTGAAGTCTAATTAATTTACCATAGCTAGATCTCACCCAGGGGTGGGTTCCTCCCGGTTCGGACTGGTTCTCCTGAACTGGTAGCGCCCCGCTGGTGATGTCACGATGACGTCACCGAACCGGATCAGTTGGTGCCGGTCCGTGGGGGCCGCCATCTTTTTTTGATTTTTTTTTTGATATTTTTTTTTTCCTTCTGAGCATGCGCAGAAGCCGACTTCCGGCACTGTGCATGTGGTCACCATCTTTTTTTCAGCTTTGTTTTTATTTTTATTTTTTGATTTTTTTATTTTTTGTTACTGCGCATGCGCGCGCGCACACAAAGCGCCCAAGCGCCCACGAGGCGTGCCCACGCGGCGCGGGAGGGAGCGAACCGGCAGCGAGGTAAGTTGGAACCCACCCCTGATCTCACTTCAGAAATGGGCATATCCCAAAAATAGCAGAGGCGCTTCTTAACCCTCTGTGACCCTCTATGGAGCCATCCATGAGAACATTTATGTTCACATCTCCTATATGGCTAAATGTTCAGAAATTCAATCCAGGCACTTAATCACCTGATGTCTTCTGCTGGAGTGATCCTTCTATCACATATCTGAAGAAAATGGCAAATTTTGGTTAAATTGTTATTCCTTCTCTTCCCCCCCCCGCCCCCCAAAAAAAGTTAGGGGAAGGAAAGACCAAAGCATTCTATGTACCATTTTTCATTTTCTTTTTCATGATCATAAAATTAATGAACAACAAGTTTATTAACAAATGCTAGTCTGGAGTGCATTTCTTGACAGCAGGTTCTTTTATTGCTGATCGTTGATCCTAAAAGACAGAAGTTATGCCCCCTTCACTGTCTTCATCAACTGTTCTAAGGCTGGTTCTGCATCTGTTCTCATGAGTTTGGTCTCTTTTACTTTTACTCTTAATCCATTTTTTTGCTTTGCTCATTGACTTTCATACATAGAGCTTCCAGATTATTTGCATTTTCAGCTGTCCAAATGGTATCATCAGCATTTTGCAGATTATTGAGGTTTCCTATTCCAAGTTTAAAATCAGTTGACAATGACCCATAATGTAGTTTGTGGTTGAGCATGAAGGATGATCATCCATTATTGCTTAATATTACATTTAAACCAAACTAATACTGTATATTTAAACCAGACTATTAGAACTTATTTATGGTTTATCAGTAAAGACAGCAAATCACTCGCTTAAGGATCACATTAGAATTTTAAGTACGTAAAAAAGAATACTTTAAAATGTAAAATTTAAATATACAATTAGAAGTATGTGTGTGTGTACACTTGCACACATCAAACAAATATGCGTAATAGTAAGCAATGATAGGCTGTCATCAGTGGCAAAGCTAGGTATGCCTCTATGTAATGTGCAAAGTAGACTAATTCTCCAATTAAAGTCAACAATACAGATAATATTAAGTTAGGTTGAAATGGTTACTATGTATAAAATGAAAAAATACAGAGCATGCCCTTTTTGTGCATTATTTTTCTAATTGATTTTACCTTTTTGTCCTGCCCCTATGGTTTGTTAAGTGAAAAGAAAGTTCTCTCAAAGACATTTGAACAGTTCTCTGTTAAAATTATTAAATTGCTTTGGCAGTGATTTCTAGAAGATCGGTGCCAGTCTTGGAATATGAATGGACACCAACATGCTCATTGTTTAGTATAGGTCTAGGACTTCTGCTAATGAAATCAACATTAGCAAGATCTCCGTTGGTTTGAAGAAAAAAATAATCCCCAAGTCCCAAACAAGGACATCTGAGTTCACTCCTGCTTAATCTCTTATTTAAAAACTTTTTAAAGGCTCTAATCCAGTTAAATGTAATTGCATGGGACAAGTTAGTCATTACTAATTTAATCCATATGATTTCAATTAAGATTTAAATTTGACCAAAATTGGATTGACAAATTAACATAAGGATATTCTTGCATGAGATCCAGATTCCGTACATCATGTTTTATTATTTGATTTAAGCATAGTCCATTAAAAAAACAACCGAAACCAGAATGCTAACAAAAACATTTCTCTCTCTTTTTAATGTTGTATTTAAAACACAATTAGAAGCCAGCTGGTGATCACCAAAATACCCCAAGAACCATGCAGAGCAAGTATATGCCATATTCTATTTTGAGATGCCTTTGCAGTATCACCTTGTAGAACAGCTGTTGAAAAACATGGGATTGGTGTGAATTCCTCCTCTATAGCTCGGCGAGTGGAAAAGATGTTAATACATTTTTCAGTTCATTTTAGGTTCAGGTATTCCCAAGAGCTATCTTCCCCCTGTTAATCAAAAAAGGAACAAGATACTAAGATTGCCCAGCAGGGATTTGGAAACTCAACGCAAGTTTCTCTCAGCTGGAACTCTCAGCTTGGATTTTATTGTAAAAATGTGGCACATTAAAAGATCAGATGCTAAATTAGGTAGAATAAACTTCCCGAGGTGCAAACCTGATGCCAAGCTGCTCGATTTGCAACCAGCCGACCGGATTGGCTGTAAGCCCAAGCTCAGTCCTGAGTAAACAAGGCTAACTCAGCACCAGCATTGCTAGCGGTGATTGACTGAAGTATGCTTTTGGTTGGCAATGAAAACCAATTCTTCCTTGAATTCTTTCCTAGTTGGTACCCTAGAGACAATTGTTTTAAACCTTGAATGCATGCTAAATGATTGGAACTGAACTGTGCATTACCTAAATCACCTGATATTAACCTGGAACCAATGGTGGCCAACTGGTAGGGCTATGATAAACCAGGCATGTTCATTGTCTTTCTCCTCTTCCCAATCATTAAACAATCTAATGGCTGGCTCAGTTTCCCTGTGGAAAAAGAAAAGAGCTGTCCTCATCCAAATTTTGCTACTTTCTAAAACTCTCTAACCAATCATTTTCCAGGTGATATCTGAATGTTCTGAAGATTTTGAAGGAGATGTAAAGAGTAATCAAGATGACTTTGATAGGGATAGGCCAGACGCATTACCAAAGCAATGAGTAAATTAATGTGGCCTAAGTTGGAAACAAATACAAAATATGTCTAAGCGGCTCAAACATCTACCCTAACTCACATTGTATAAGAATGTGAGATGGTGCGCAACAATCAAACTTGCAAGATACTATAATTATAGTCACTCTTAAAAGTAGTATTAGCCTTCCTATGGAGGCTAAAATATGGAGACCATAGTCTCTCTGATCCAGTTCTCCTATGATGTATTTATACTTTTAACTATATAATATACTGTACTTCTGTTGCAATGTTTGATGATATATGTTAACGTATGTTCTCAATGGGACCGATACTCTTGAATATTTCTAGTCCATTTAGTATTCTGATTGTATTAAGCCTTCATATTTCTAAACTAAACATTTCAAATCAGATGATTGTCCTCCCCTTACTATGGAACATAGTTACATTAATTAACTAAATAAGCTAGACTCAACAACCTTAGCATACATGCTGAAAGCAAATTGTACCAATGTTTCCAGAATCTCTCTACCAAGTCTTATGTGTAATAACTATTTTACACAATGCTTTTGTGTTCCATTTTTGTGGAGAGTAGTTGATAAGCATTAAATAAAACAAAAAATAAATGCTCCCAAAGAACAGCAAAACCAAACTTAACAAGTGGTGTTAAATTTTATTTTTAATCATTATGTATATTACAATTTCCTGGATTTACTAATGATTGTGCAATATAATTATTAAATGAATCCAATTTTATATGACTTTATATAACAGATATAGAATGAACACACACACACATCCACAAGCACAAACATTTATCTATGCTTAGGAGAAATAATATTATGAAATGCTTATGAAATTATCTCTGTCAAATTCTTCTCTAGAGTCCACTTATTTGATCCCTCTTACAGCAACAATGCAATAAAGTACTTTTTTAAACTTCTGTTTTTAGGGCAGACTATTGCATATCATTTAGCAGAGAAAAAATCCAATTCATTCATAGTAGGCACATTAAAAGAGAATTTGCCATTTCACCTTCTTTTTTCAATATCTGTTATGCCATCCCACAAACTGACCTTAGGAATGTAATGGATATTTTCATCTTGATATTTAATAGCATTTCTCCTCTTCCTATAAACTGAGATGCAGAGAGATAGCAAAAACTGTCCAATAAAGGGCAGGTTTTTTTCTAATAACACCGAGGAAAAACAATCCCAGGATTACCTTTTTTAATTAAAATAATAGTGAGGAGGAGGAGGAGGAAAACTTCACAGCACATTTACCTAGTATGATAATGAAATGTATAGATCCCCAAAACCCAGCTCAGAAAGCTCTAAAAAATATACCATTACCTTCTTTAGTTATGTACTTACACTTACACTTACACTTACCACTAACTTGTTCAGCAATGATTCAAAGTTGTGAATGAGTGGTACTTATGACCAGTCCTCAGAGTTCTGGCAGCACCCCCATGGTCTTGTAATCATGATTTTGATGTTTGGCAACCAGGTCACATGACATTTGAAGGGTCCTGAAATCATGTGCTGTAATTGTTATTTATAATTGTTATTTGCAACCTTCCCTGCCAACTGCCCTCAAGCAAAGATAATGAGGAAGCCATCAGGTAAAGTTGCAAGTCATTCTGATAAGTCCCCCCTGTAGTCACACAGTGCCACACCATCCACCCTCCGGCCTTCCTACATTCAGTGTGACCTATGTCAGGCCTCCCAAGCCCCCATCCCATTTTCCACCACAATGAAACCTCCTATCCCTCTGCAGCACCTCCATAACACATTGTGCTCTTCACCTGGGATTCCCAACATTTCCACTTAATGACCCACATGTCTTTGGGTTACAATGGCAACCAGGACTGTTGGGATTGTTATTATTAAGCAATGTGTTCATGTGACATTCTGCTTTACATGTGAATCACTTAGCAACAGCAGTCCCAGTCCCAATTGCCATTGTAACCCAAGAACTATCTAGGTTAGTTGAGGCTCAATACATAAAGGAGGTGAGCAGGATCTTACTCTATTACATAGTCACTGATGTGGGAATGAGACTTCCTGCAAATAACTGCAACATGAGGGAAAATGTAAGGCCACTAACAGGAACAAAGCTTTTGTTTAAATATGAAAAGTCCAAGTTCATTCCAGCATGAAGCTGTGTACCTGGGATGGTTTCTCTGACACATCAGCTCCAGAGAAGAGAAAGCACTTTTTGTGCAGTACAGTCAGAGTTCTGTCCATTCCATTTATAACTGATTTTGTCTCCCTGGAACTTGTAGAAGAAATAGCATCTGATCAGTTCCTCAGGAATTCTTCCTGGCAGTGGGTGCTGGTACTGGTTTTACTACAAGGAATATTGGCTATTCTTGGTGGCTGAAAACTGGGCCTCTGAGCCTCAGCAATATAGCATAACTGAGCATAGCAACAGAAAAGCTGCCTCTTAGCAGGAACACCATCTGGTCTGGTCATTTGAGTGCTTAGAAACAGCTTCCAAAATTAAGCAAGAAGCATCATTTCCTCCAAGAGATGGGGCAGGTGTCCATCCTCCTTGTTACCATAATTCTATTTTGGTTTAGGACAGCTGAATTTGTCCCCAATGTGTAAAATGATAAAATAAAAGACTGAAACCTATGTGTTAACCATTTTGTTAATGGTCAAAATAAACAGTCTTTACTGGAAATTTCCCAATTACATGGAAAGAAACACATATTTCTTCACAGGTTCATGTTCATTTGCTTTATAGCTAGACCATTAGAATGGTCCATCATCAGGACTTATTTGAAAACAGATCAAATGAGCCTGTTCCTTGAGAAACGCTTAGGTTCAAAATCACTTGCACCTATTAATGACTTTATTTATTTTTTAATAAACAGATAAATCTGCTTTGACAATAGGGAATAGTATAGGAACATTAATCATATTATGTTCATAATACATTGTATTTAAATTCAGATTTCACTTCACTTTCCATGGCTGGAAAGTGAAAACTGTGTACATATAATTCCCAATGATATGCACCATTTTATAGCAGAATCTTAAGTGGGTCCAGGTATAAGAAGATTGATGGATCTATCTTTTCATTTCAAAATCTGCTAGCCCTGAATGTGTGATCTGTAGTCTTTTCACTCTAGCAAATATTTCACTTTTCCATTTGAAAGTAATGAGAGAATTCACACAGATGTCAAATCTGAGAATCTTTCAGAGCAATGATGAGCTTTAGATCCGTGACAGCCATAACTGGCTGCATCCCAAACTTCTTCATTTTCAGAAAAATCTTTTTGGAAACATTATATTTGCTAGTTTTCAACAAGCAGAACTAGGTTGTTGCATCAGACGAAGGAATCCAACAAATAAAGTTCCAACATAAGAGAAGTTCTTCATTGCCAATGGGAAAATTCCTCTGCTGTCTTATTTCTCCCATCCCTTCAGTTCAGTTTGGAGGCTTTTAGATGACCAATTTTCTTATCTCCCAACCCTTCTTAGCCCATGTCTGAAAGTGATCTGGGCTGTTTAATCTATTTGCAGAGTTATTAAAGCCCTGAGAGATTATGAACATGAAAAATAAAATGAAAAATAAGTAAAACCATATGAGTGGAGTTTGTTAAAAAAATAATAGATGAACAAACAAATACATTAAAGATCCTCAACAGTTTTCCATGTGCAAGGCAATAGCTAACATCCCAGTCCAAGCCTGCCTTTATTTATTTATTTATTTATTTATTTATTTATTTATTTATTTATTTATTTATTTATTTATTTATTTATTTCTCAACAGTTTTCCATGTGCAAGGCAATAGCTAACATCCCAGTCCAAGCCTGCCTTTATTTATTTATTTATTTATTTATTTATTTATTTATTGATTTATTTATTTATTTATTTATTTATTTATTTATTTATTTAT
>QLTV01002419.1:7274767-7287641 GCA_003457575.1 Thermophis baileyi | reverse complement strand
TATATATATATATATATATACACATGTTCATTCAGAGAGACAACATTCACACATACAGAATAACAAGGAAATGCTATTGTTACTCTAATAGTAGATTTTGAAAGTGATTACTAGCTGATTTCCCACTTCTTGAACTTGATCAGCATATTTTTGAATGACTCTGGCTGGCTGGGGCAATGATTCTCTTTCATCTATAGATTAAAATATATATATCTACCAATCTGCACTGAGGTTTATTACTTCCATAATGATGATGATGAAGAGGGTGTGTAGATATATGACAGAAATGAAAATACAAATGGAAAACGTGTGTATAAATCTATTTCTATTATCTCCCTGTCTCTTATCTAATTGTATCTGTCTGTCTGTCTATCTATCTATCTATCTATCTATCTATCTATCTATCTATCTATCTATCTATCTATCTATCTATCTATCTATCTATCTCTATGTATCTATGTATCTATGTATCTATCTATGTATCTATGTATCTATCTATCTATCTATCTATCTATCTATCTATCTATCTATCTATCTATCTATCTATCTATCTATCTATCTATCTATCTATCTATCATCTGATGGAATAATATTGAGAATGTGATATTTAGGAAATATTAGGCAGATGTCGTCCATATTTGCTATGGATTAAAAGTATTGATTTACTTTTATGGCAGACAGAATCACCAACCATAGACTGAATTAACTATGGCTGGGGTTTTGTTGTTGTTGTTGTTTAGTTTTTCACTATATCAGTATATGGTTCATGCACACCGATCAAGTTTCATTGAAATTCTATTAGAAGTAAAATCCTTCAATCCCCTAGAATTTGCCATGGGACTGTTTTGACCATCATCAGTGCTACTGGTGCCAAATTCTTGTTTTCATATAAGGAGAAGCCTAATTTAGAATTTGATTTGAAAATATGCTTTCTAAGAAACCTGGGCCAAAGCAATTTTAGGCTTTGTGGGTTCTGATCATTATTTTGAATGTTACCTGACAGTTAAATGACAAGTGGTTGCTTGCACTGAGATTACAATATCTGTGTGATCTTTTTGCCAAGGTTATTATCTTGCTCAGTTCCACTTATGACCTCTTCGTAGCAAGCAAATACAAGAACATAATACTATGGAGAAACATATGAAAGACTCGCTTTCTTTGCTCTGCTCTTGTAACCAGATAGTCATTGGATTATAACTTCTAATCAGCACTTGCTAAGAATTTTGGGAGTGTAGTTCCAACATGTTTGGAGGATCTGTAGATATTTCAGCTATGTCTGCAGGACAGGAACAAATCAGCAAGGTGCCAGGCACAATACAGTAATTGAAACCCCACATGATTTATACATGTGTTGACACTGCACTCTATACAAAAGAAATAGGATTGTGTTGCCACACCTGCCATTTGTAGATTTTGATCCTGTCCTGTGAATGCCCGTGGATGTTATATACTGTACAGGGGTGGGTTCTATCTTACCTCGCCGCCGGTTCGCTTCCTCCCGCGCGTGGCCGCGCGGCATGTACAGTGCCAAAAACCCAGCTTCTGCGCATGCGCAGAAGCAAAAAACAGCTTCTGCGCATGCGCAGAAGCCAAAAACAAAATGGTGGCACCTATGGCGCCACCGAAGGACCCAGTTTGTGGGTGTGGCCAGCTGGCCATTGCTCCCGGTTCAGCGAACGGGGGGATATTCCCGCTACTGGTTCTATAGATCCGGTCCGAACCGGGAGCAACCTACCTCTGATACTGTAGCATTCCAAGAAACTTCTCCCAGTTGAGGTTTACAAATGGATAAACAGGCATTCTGAAAATTAGATCTTCAACTTTAATGGGGATACTGGGAAGCCGATTAAAACATCTACCAAACTTGTGCTTTCAAGTATTTGAACAGCAACCAGAACAAATCCTAATTTTTATGTGTCCTGTAATTCATCTCTAGATCAAAACATAAACACTCACAAAAGAGAAACCTATCGACCCTCTCATCTCCCTTGTCCTCAAAATTATCTTTTCCACATTTTCAAACACCTATCGTTTCCTCTTGCCATTAAAAATATTATTGCAACCATATTCCGGTGCAGTTTGTTACTGAAATGGGAGAACTGCATCTGGTTGGAGGAGAGAAAAAGAAATAAATTTGTTTTTCCTACTTTCCTACTTTCATTAGATCTCTCCTTCCATCAACACATACAATAGTAAAAAAAAAAAAAAATAACCACAAGATGATGGCTATGTAGAGATGGGGATCAGCGGTGGATTGCTCCTGGTTCGGCCCGGTTCTGCAAACCAGTAGCAGCAGTGGCGGGAGGCTCTGCCCACCCAGCCGGGATGCTTCTGCACAAGCACATGCGCACTCACAAGCGAACCGGTAGCGGCGGGGTTTAGAACCCACTACTGATGGGGATGTAAGGAATAAAACAATGGCCAGAAATATCCCACCAGGAATTATTGCTAGCATCTTTCTTTCCTAAAAAATCTGGGGGGAGGCATTTTAGTAGCTGTCATTAACCATGTGATTACATATGTAATGGAACAACAGTGTACACAGGATCTCAATATCACAGCTGTGTGCTGTAAGCTCCACCCCTTTGATGCAGACATGTGATTTCATTGCTCAGGAAGAAAAGCGACAGTATTAAGCATTCAAGCTACTTTAGTTAGTCTGAACTTCCCTCTTTCCTGTCCTCTAATTCAAGGATGCTATTGGATGGCCAGGTTTCTCACCCCGGAACTCATCCAGTTTCTGTCTTGCAATACCTTAAGATGAATATTTGGGGGACAAAAATGATATGGTGGGTAGGTGGCATATCTTCCTTCTAGTGTGGGATTTTGAAACAGCCCCATTATCTGTTTAGTCATTTGTTGTTATTTTTCAAAGATTTATTGGCTTTCCTCTTTTCTTTCCCACCCAATAAATCTGGGCCCGGCTTAATTTTTTCCACTTCAACCGAGGCATGTTTCCTCCAACCTCTCTGTCATTCAGTCTCTCTCTCTCCCCACCCCCAAACTCCCTCAGATTCTGCCAATGATTCCTTATTTATCAGCCTCCCTGCTGAATGCTGATATACTAATAAACAAAGTGACATTGCACCATCTTTCTTAGCCAGATAAACCAAAGGGAATAACAGACTCACTTTCTGAAACAGAGAGAGTGATTATCAGTTCAGCTCATATTGCATTTATTGCACACCGCGCACACACACACTCACACGCACACACACACACAGCCATTTACTTATGCTGCATCTATAAATACGTTCCTCGGATTCAGTCACCACCTGATTATTTGCAGAGACTAATAAAAAGCAATTCAGTTTGACATGTAATTAATGTGATAAAAAAAGAAGTAATTTCCATATTGAATCTAGTGAGAACTGAGTGCTGCTGATGACACCTGATCGGTTGTGAAGCTGAGTGATTGTTCCAGAGAGAGTTGGCAAATTCCGAGGCTCTGAGCCTTATGGAGATAGTATTATTATTTTTATTATTAACCAATAATGGCATGAAGTGAGGCAGGGAGAAAAGCAAACTAGCCAAAGTTTTATGAATCTGGGCTGCCATCCTCTGGAAAGAGAATTAAGGTTTTATTTTATCAAAGGAAAAAAAAGTTGAATAAAGATAAGCATCTTTCATATTCTTGATAGATGTTATATACATTTATATGTTACCCTCTCTCTGTAAGATTGCATCATAATTTCCTTATTTCCATAACCTATCCTTTCTAATCACAAGTTCATTTTTCTTTTTCTTTTTCTTTTCTTTTTTTCTGGCAAAAAATCCATAAGGGGTTTCCAGTCAATAATAAATGTAGTTGTTGATCTTCCTCCAGATGAGTCTTCAGTGATAATTTGAAATAATAAAACTAAGAAGATGGGATTGCATCTTCAACATTAATGCATCTGGAAGCAGGGCAAGGCAATCATAGTACATACAAGGCCCCCAAATTTTAATATACAAATTGATTGTGATTTTGAAGGAATATTTTTGGATATGTTATACTGAAAGAGGTAAAAGGTAAAAAGGATTGACAGGTCGTAGATCTTCTAGTGAGAACAGCATATTTGCAGGTCTCTTTGAGTTGCGGTTCCAAGGTGACTTTCTCAGAGTATGGACTTACATTCTACACTGAATGAGCCAATACATAACTGCACATAGATACACTTCATTGTATGAAGATCATTTCAGGGATAGACAGCATGAGATTTTAACATGGAAGGCTGATTTCCCATTGCTATTTTGGAGACAGAAGACTTGTCCAACTAATTTCTCTAACATAAAGCTGAGCCTTAGTGTAGACTTGCAAAGTGAAGAGCATAGGCTGCTGGGAGCCTTTTTGAGAATGGGATTACATGTACATCATTTGTTTCATTCAGAGCAGAAATTTATATGGCTCCATTAAACACTGCAGTGACATTTTAAGCTTCAAGAAAGGTATGCCATAGCAACAGAATTTGCATTATATCTTTCAAAAGCGCAGTGGAAGATCAGTTCAGGAACCATTGATGTTAATGACTTTTCCATATCTTGATTTTTAGTACTTTACATTGTGATGTGTGTCATGGATCCTTGGCACTCTCAACTTTGCCACAAATATGGTTATGTTCTTTGGCCAGTTTCTTTTTTACTTTGACTTCCTTTTTGTTTTTGTTTTTAATTAGCTAAATATAGAAAAAGTTCATAAAGTTGTAAAAGAAAAAAAGCTAAAAAAGAAACAAAAACATAAAAACATGCAAAATGTGTGTTCGCAGACATACATTATATCAATAACTAGAGGCCAGGATCTATTGCAGTCATCTGTACAGTCTTATCCTATATTAACTAATTCTGCAAATTGCTGAATAGCTGGTTTGAATTTCCAATGATGAACAATAAGTCTTTTGATTGTAAATCCATATTCTTTATCAAGAAGTCAACACCTATGTAATTTAACACCTTTTTAGACACGATCCCTGAGGTTCCCCATTCCAATCATTTTCTTCTTCCACTATTAAGAAATGGTCAGTAGCCTGCACTCATCCTGGGACAAACTGGATATCTGAATAAGCTCATAATCAGCAATCTTTTGCAAACAGATTTAGAATAATTCCCACTGAACTCAAGTGGATGGGATTAGGTGCTGTGATTATTGATTCCCCCCCTCCACACACAGATTAATTTGCTTAATAATTTGCTTAAATTTTTGCATATTTCTGAGCAGCAATATAGTCACAGATGCAAACGCTTGTATATTAATACAAATTATGCTGTTCTTTTGCTATTTTTAAAATAGCACATCAGTTTGAATGCCTATTAATTTTCACAGTCCCTAAAGCAGTTTTGAGGGATTAAAACATGAGAGCTATATAGAAAGGGGGGGGGAATGGCACAAGCATAATGTCACTCTTCAGCAAAATTTCCTCTACTCAAATCATAAAATAAAAGTTTTCTGTGTTGAGATTAAATATAAATAAATAAAACAATCTCCAAAAGGAATTAAAGCGGTGGTGTTTTCTTTGAAGTGTGTTCACTGGACATGTTTCTAATGCAATGAATCCACTCAGTGTGAAACTGGTCCCTTAGTAAATTTCACACTACCTTGTGATTGCTCATTCTAGTACTAATCAAGGGCCTGCCTACCGTCTTCCTTCTTCCCACTTAACTACTGCCCTTTTACAAGTGTGTTTAGCTTGTGAAAGGGGATTATTTCAGGAGGAAGGACATACAGGAAATAGCATGGAAAAATCAAGTATCTGGATCTTCCACTTTTCTCAGGGGAGGGGGGAATCTCCAACATGTGCTGCTGTTGTCACCATTTTGGTCCAGAGTGAAAAATTAGGTTTAAAGAAAGTCCTTTTTCAAAGGAATCACGCCACTCCTGCATTTTACAGAGCAAAGGTTTGCATGACCCCGTCTTTCAGGCATAGAAAAGTGATGCGTCTAACAGTTCCTTTAACAAAATTAAACTCTATGATTGAAGTGTCAAATTCTGTTTGGTGCATCTTCCCCATCCACCAAATTGTTTCCTTTATGGTACGGAATAGAGGTGTCTTTCTTTCCATCTCTAGATTGTGATTGCCATGTACATTAAAACAGTTAAAGCTAGAATAACTTAATTACCCACAGTATTTTTCCCAAGATTTTTGTAATTTTTGCCCTTTTTGATATAGAGATCTAGGAAAATGTAGATTATCATTTCTAACTTTTTATCTCTTGCCTTTTGTGTGGGTATGTGTGTGTACTTTATTTGATCTGGATACAGGAATTATTATTTTATTTATTATTTATTTTTCAAAATGTGTATGCCGCCCAACTCCCGAAGGACTCTGGGCGGCTCACAGTATATATATAAAAAAGACAACAATAGAAAAAAAAACAATTTAAAAATACATAAATATGACTGGGAGTGTGCTGGGTGCAAAGTAAACTTTCAGTTATCCCCACAATATTTTTCCAATGCTTTTGTGACTCTACATCAGAAGAATACAAAATAATGTGTAATTGGAAAACCATACATTATACCACAAACTTGGGTTCATGGTGCATAACACATACACATACAGGATAAGATCTGTGAAACAAGACATTTAAGAGTGTTAAAACCCCATGTTCATAATTCAGCTGTGTACTGATTTCAGCAAAGCATCAGTTTCATGATCAGTGGTTTATTCAAGGTAGGGTTTGACCTGTATGCTATATAAGATTGCTTCAGTTTTGAGGCACTGATATAGTTTTGCACAATAGGGTCTATTTCGCGCAAACAATCATCTTATTGACAGTTATCTTTTGGCACATTGTAAACAAATATGTTTGCTACCTGCCTGATACAAAATACAAGATAACACACCTTCATGTAAGCAGGCTGATTTTCAGTTACACCCAGTTTAACCTTTGTAAGAGCCATGGTGGCACAGTGGTTAGAATGCAGTACTGCAGGCTCATTGTGCTGACTGCTGACTACCGACTGCCAGCAGTTCAGCAGTTCAATTCTCACCAGCTCAAGGTTGACTCAGCCTTCCATCCTTCCGAGGTGGGTAAAATGAGGATCCGGATTGTTGGGGGCAATAGGTAAACTGCTTAGAGAGGGCTGTAAAGCACTGTGAAGCGGTATATAAATCTAAGTGCTATTGCTATTGCTTTCAGTGTATCTGCTGCTCACTGCTGTCCAAAGTTTGATGCCTAGGGTTGATTTCTCTATACATCAAATAATAGAACCACCTAGGTTTTTGGTTCAGATTGAATTGATTGTGTTCAGTTGGGTTCTAATGAGTGGAGATCTTCTAAGGCAGTTTGAGACAACCAGCTGACAAGTCTACAAGACTGGCTAACTCAAGAACTACTGTCCTTGGATTTCTGGGGAAAAAAATATTTATTGCTCATAAGGTAATATAACAGAGCTTTGGAAGTTGGTTAGAGTAATTCTCCAGATCAAGAGATTGGATTATATCTGGCATAATTAAGATAGAGTTGCTCTGAATGTATTTCTCACGCTAAGATAAAATAAGCTGTCTTTTTTTGCAATAGTCTTCTTTCCTCTTTTGCTTTCCTGGATTCTTTAAGAGATTCCATCACACTTGCCATTTAAAAGGAACAGATCTAGGTCACAGGGAAGAGAGCTTGAATACAGCATCTAAAAAACAAGAAAGGGCTTTAATGATTTTGTCTCAAGAATGATAATATGTTGACTAGGGGTCCTTCTGGGTGAGGAAAGAAAATTAGGATGCAGGGTGGTAACTGCACTCTATAGGAATGAAATAGCAGATGCAGTCCAAGGAGACGTGAAATGGAATTTGAAACCCCTGTCAAATCTGTTAGATCTAACTTCACTCTCCTCAAATACATATATATGTCAGGTTCCGGTAGAGTAAGAAAGAGTCCACATGCAATCCTGGCTTGTAATAAAGTCTTTACTTCTCCTCTGGCACGAACTGATGAACACTAGCAGTAGCAAAGTGTAATCTTTGTCAGAGCTGCCTACTCCGTGCTCCCCACCACCTTTATGCTATCCACACCACACCCTAGTGATTAGTCCATATCCAATCTGCTCGCCGGGCTTGTAATCAGCTGAGGCTTGTGATCAGCTGTCCCCCAGTTACTAGCCGGCCGTGTCATCCTTCTCGGCTAGTCCTGAGCATCGCAGGGCTTTCTGACATCATCAGTAGTCATTCAGGCTTTCCTCAACCTCTGTAGCAAGCCCTCATGTGCGCCGCGGCTTCCGGACAGCAGGTAATGGTCGCCAGCGTCATCCTGGGTTCCGCGCCCCGTTCCCCAGCCCAAATGACAGCTCCTGGCCAGCAGGCTCGCCGGAGCTGACAATATACATATAGTAATGGCATACCTATTGTTTCCAGTTTTTACAAGACCTAATAAGAGCAGCAGAAGGGAGGGAAAGAAGAAAGATTTAAAAAAACAAAGTATAAGCAACATATACTACATCTGAACTGCCTTTCTAATAAACCAAATCTATTGCTTTTATCAAAGCGCAATGTGGCATCATACTTCATTTTCTCTTTGATAGCCACATGAAAATGCTTTGTCCTACATGTTACTTTTGCACAGTAGGTTAATTCTTATCAGTCCTTAGCACTTGGTTGGGCTCCATTAGCACATTAGGCTTTTGATAGACATCTTTTCTTTTATGAAGCTATACAGCATGAATTCATTCCTGAACCCCTGAGAGTTAAAATAATATCAGTGACGGTAAGACGGAGGACCAAGAAAGCAAAAAGTTCTGGGCTATAGAACTTTTTAAAAAAAATACCATTCAGCCTTTGGAATCCATTCAGCAAACTAAAGAGAAGCTCACACTAATTTAAGCAATGTTACTATATATGGTCTACAAATTTCCAGCTGGCCAATGAGATACTAAGTACTGTAATACTTTACTGTCATCTCTGTTTTTACAACGGTTGGGAAGCACCCAGCCTGGCAAGGAGGAGAGATGAAACACAGAGCTAGCCTGGAGTCACTTCGCAACCACAAAAGGGCTAGGATCAAACCCTCCTAAGTTCTTTGGAGATTTCTGTATTATAGGCAGAACATAATAAAATATGTTTTATCTTGAACTCTGCATGTGTGGATCTGGTTGTTCATGCTTGCAACAGCTCAGATGTGGCAGTCTTCATTTAAGGAAGAGAGGGACACAACAAAATGGCCCTATATTAAGGACAAAACCTAGTGATAACATATATTAGTTTTCTGTATTTCTTTCCTGCTATCAAAAGGTGATACATATTTTTGAATCTCAGACATGTTAGGCTTGAGAAAACCTGGACTAGGAACTTCTTAATTTTATTAGAAGAGAACACTTTTCAAATAAGAAAAGTTTCTTCTCCTTCTCCTTCTCCTTCTCCTTCTCCTTCTCCTTCTCCTTCTCCTTCTCCTTCTCCTTCTCCTTCTCCTCCTCCTCCTCCTTCTCCTCCTTCTCCTCCTCCTCCTCCTTCTCCTCCTCCTAAATCTCCCCCTGCTTTTCTTTAAAGCACCAAACAACTTAGGTTCAGGTCTTTTTTCCTATCTTCTTTTCAAAAACATCTCCACAGAGAATAATGTAAGGCACATTTTTAACCTCATAGAGTGCAACTTTTCATGTAGATCCTCCTTTTCAGTCATTATAAACTTTAGAAAATATACACAAAACAAGCAAACTAATCCTCTCCTTTATGATTTCTTTTTAACCATGGAAAATTGTTTAAAATAACTAAATATGAGTTTGTTTTCCTTCCAGTGAGCAATCAAATTTGCAAAAATTACTCCTTGGGCTTTAGCTGGTCACTTTTAATGAACATTAGGAAAATTAAGTGGGCAGTAAGAAATCCCTTATTTCAGTGGTCACCACCAGTAGTGGGTTCTAAACCCCGTTGCTACCGGTTCGCTTATGAGCGTGCTTGTGCTCGCACACACGCGTGACGCTTCTGAACATGCGCAGTAGCGTTCCAGGCGGGTGGATGGAGCCTCCCACCGCTGCCGCTACTGGTTCACAGAACCGGGCCGAACCGGGAGCAACCCACCGCTGGTCACCACCCAGTGAAATGTTTTGTAAAGAAGTGCAGTATGTAGGCAGTCCTTGCTTGATCTGAACATGTAGATATTTTCCCCCAAAGCATAAACACATAAAACATATTGGGTTCAACCTAAGATAGTGTTGATGCATTGAACTTTAGTTTCCATAATTTTTAGCCACCATGAACAAAAGCAAAGTAGGGCGATTCTGAGATTGGCTATTATTATTATTTTTTAGAATCATTTATTGTGTTAAAATATTATTTTATATTGCTCAGAAGCTCCTCAATAGCTTAGAAGTAGCCCTATTGCCTAGGCATGCATCAGAAGTTCTTTTGGAACCATTTCATTCTATTTCATTTTTTCCTTCCTAGCATTTTCCTGCAAATTTGAGGCAGGGGCAGGGGGGATAAACTGAATGCTGATTATTGGTAGTAACAGGAATTGACCAAGTGGCTTGTCCCTCCTCTCCCACCTTATCCAGTCAGGCTTTTAGTTTCCAATTATTTGCCACAAACCTTCAAAAATATCTAAAAAAGAGAAGTGAAAAAATGCCCCTTCATTCAATTTATTCCTTGCTGTTTTTAGCATATGTTCACTTGGTGAGGCAATTAAAAGCTCCACAGCCAGATAAGGTATATTTGTTTTACCACGGGGTTCATATGAAATTATTCCCTAGGCTAAACAAAGTCAAAATGAGATTCAGTTCTTTAACGTATTCACTTTACTAGAACCTGGCAGAAATGTTTTGAAATTTGTGATCAGTTCAGTAGATGTAGAAGCATGAAAGTGGTAGAGTAGCAGAGGTGGGTTGCTGCCGGTTCGGACCGGTTCTTTAGAACCGGTAGCGGAAATTTACCGCCGCTCGCTGAACCGGCAGCAAAGACTGGCAGTCCACACTCCCGAACCGGTCCTCCAGTCGCCGCGGCTTGAAAAATAACCCTCTGTGCATGCACAAAGTCTTCTGCAAAACACGCACTTCCATCGCGATCAGAACCGGTAGGGAAAGTAAGTAGAACCCACCCCTGTAGAGTAGTAAAACTATTCTCCTTAGTGTGAGCAATTCAAGCAAGTCATTCTCCCAGCTGTAACCTGAAATAATAGAATCAACTGCTTCAGGAGTCTGCAGACGTAACCAAGTATTATTCATTTCACTAGGAGATGTAAACACCTATATAAATCTTCATTGAAACAACAGATGCTTCATAATGCTTTACTGTGGCTAGGCTGGGACTCAGGAGTTCAATCAAAATATAACTTGTAGCATATGTTTCTACAGCTTTAAATAGTTTCTGCAGATGCAACGTTATTCAGGGTTGCATCAGATAAAAATTCATGGGCATCTCCATGAAATAACTGGGGAAATTCCACTTATTGAATGTATATTGGATGCGTTCATGTCCCGTTCGACACTGACCTGGATGGTGAAGGCATTCTGTGAATGCGTGGACCTCAGTTTATGAAAGCCATCATAATATGCAAGCCTTTACGATTATATTTATCAGAGATGGCTAAAAAATTCTAGATGATCAGTACATGGCATCAAAGAGTTTTCCATATGTGTACATACTGCCATTTAATAGTTGGTCGGATTGTTACAGCTCATATTTGATAGCCCTATATTCCATTTACTTGGCATTTTTAGTCATTATCAATAAAGATAAATATTTATATGCTAACTAGGTAGATATATTTTGGGGGTGGTGGTGTTGAAGAACAAGTTGAATTTGGAATACTATTGTAATTCTTCACCTGAAGGCTCACCTCTTAATTACAGAATGCTCAGGCTTATTTTAATGGCAGCACTTTATCAGTAGAAACACTGATAAACTAACAAGTCAATATTCTCTATCACTGCACTGTGTATTCTATTACAACAGAGTCACAGTAGTGAAATAATAATAAATAAGCAAGTAAGCAAATGCATCAAAACACCAATCAAAAGTTTGAAAAATAATACCTTTACTTAATATTGTATAGTTAACTTCTTTCTGTTTTCCTGGCAGTTTTATTTAAAATGAAAAGCAATTATCTGACATCCTAAATGATGCTGTACTGTAGTTTCTTTTTTTCTAAATAATCCTTTTCTGGAAAGACTTTCTCTCACTTTATTTTCTGCCTACTGATTATTTGGGGGGAAATCTACTTATTTTTCCCTTTTTAATGATGAAATTTTCTCATCCATTAAATTGTATTTAAGTCCAAATTAAAAGTATTACAAATATACAAAGCTGTCCCTGTTTTACAGTATATATTCTCTCTCTGCTCAGTTTAAACACATAAAGAGGTAAAATCTTCATATCAAGCTCAACTCCTTATGTTTCTTGGTGTTATCCATGGTTTCTTTAATAAAAATTTTTAATGTAATAATTCCATCTTCCATTAAACAGTGTGTCGACTGGGTACAAATATCTTTGTGCAGTAATAATCAAGATTTATAACAGTATTAATTGCATTGATATTAATTCTCTAATCTTACAATACTAATATTTAACATACTAAACCTATTCACTTCTCCCTCTTAACCTATCTTTTAATTGGAATATAATAGTAATATTAAACATAATAATCCTAATAATAATCCTAATAATCCTAATAATCCTAATCCTAATGATGATGATGATAATAATAATAATAATAATAATAATAATAATAATAATAATAATAATAATATTGTTTACATCTCTCTCTTAGCTTATTTATATCTCACTGATCTCCTTCTTTTATTTCTAACTTCCATTTTTATTCTCCAACCATCGATAAAATAATTCCCATGTCATGTAATATTCAGTTTGTTCTTTCTCCTTAATTGCAAGCGTTAATCAATTCATTTCTGCACATTCTAATATTTTCTTAATCACCACCTCCTCACTAGGAATCTCTCCACTTTTCCACTGTGGTG
>QLTV01002419.1:7259842-7274147 GCA_003457575.1 Thermophis baileyi | reverse complement strand
GATATCATTGTCTCCTTCACTTGTTCATCTTCCAGTTTAATGCCCAATAAATAGCTGTGTAATTTCTTTATCAATCTTTCTTCTGTCCCTGTTAATATCTTATCTAATTCTGTTAGTTCTTTATAGAAACCATATAATTTAACATCTTTCTCATATCTAGAATATATCTGTATTTGTGAATACCATGCCATATCGATCCCTTGATCACTCAGTTCTTGTTTATTTATTTATTTATTTATTTACTTACTTACTTACTTACTTACTTACTTACTTACTTACTTACTTACTTACTTACTTACTTACTTATTTACTTACTTACTTACTTACTTATTTATTTATTTATTTATTTATTTATTTATTTATTTATTTATTGCATTTTTATGCCGCCCAACTCCCAAGGGACTCTTTAGTTTTGAGCTCCCCCTTTTCATTCAAAATATCTTTATATCTAACAATATTTCCCATATTAATAACGTTTGGGTGAGTGCTTCCATTGTTGAAAGCCAAACTGGTATCCTCAAATAATGTTGCTCTCTAATTTTCTCCCATACTAACAATAGTGTGTTCCTAATTAGAGGTGGGTTCCTCCCGGTTCAGACCGGTTCTCCCGAATCGGTAGCGACCCGCTGGTGATGTCATGATTACATCACCAATCCGGTTCGGTCGGTGCCGGTCTGTGGGCGCTGCCATCTTTTTTTTTGAATTTTTTGAATTTATTTTTTCTTCTGCACATGCGCAGAAGCCGAGTTTCCGGCACTGCGCATGCGTCGCCATCTTGTTTTTGGCAGGGTTTTTTAAATTTTTTTTAAAAAATTTGCACTGTGCATGCGTGCACGTGTGAAGCGCACGCGCGCCCATGAGGAGCCCACGCGCCCACAAGGCACCGCCACGCGGCGCGGGAGGAAGCGAACTGGCAGCGAGGTAAGTTAGAACCCACCCCTGTTCCTAATGTAATGTCTTTGAAAGTAATCATGTATCTTACTTTTCCCATACCACAAGAAAGCATGCCAACCCAGTTGCAGGTCATGTCCCTCTAAAGTCAATAGTCTTGTATGCCTCAGTACAATCCATTCTTTCATCCATGTTAATCCTGCGGCCTGCTAATACAATTCCCAATTTGGTAATCCAAAACCTCCTCTATTTCTTGAATCCTGCAACATTTTTAAACTAATTCTTGCTTTTTTCCCTTGTCAGATATATTTTAATATTATTTTATTAAGTTCCTCAAAATATTTTTTTTCCAATTTTATTGGAATTGTTTGAAATAAGTATAATAATCTCGGCAATACATTCATTTTAATTGTAGCTATTCTTCCTACCAACGATAGTTGCAGATTTTTCCATTTTTCCAGATCTGTTTTAATTTGTTGCATCAGTTTATAATAATTATCTTCCTTGATCGTTACACATCTTGCTGTCAGCTGAATCCCTAAGTATTTTACTTTCTTAGTAATCTGAATATCTATTCTCTTCATTAACTCTTTTTTCTGCTTATCTGTCAAACTTTTCACTAAAATCTTAGTTTTCCCTTTGTTTATTTCCAATCCTGCCACTTCGCCATATTCTTCTATTTTTTTTTTTTATTAATTTAGGTCCTGTTTCTTGCGGATCTTCCAGAATGAAAACTAAATCATCTGCAAATGCCTGTAATTTATACTTTCCCTTTTTTATTTCCATACCTTTTATCTCTATATCTTGCCTAATATTTCTATTTAATACTTCCAGTGTAAATATAAATAATAGGGGCAACAAGGGGCATCCTTGTCTTGTACCTTTTTTGATGCTAACCTTCTCAGTCATATCTCCATTTACCATCACCTTTGCAGTTTGCTTATAATATATTGCCTTAATCATATTAATAAATCTCTCCCCAAAGTCCATGTCTTTTAATTGTGCTAACATAAATTGCCAGTTCACGTTGTCAAATGCTTTCTGTGTGTCTGGGAAGATCAACGCCATTTGCTTCTCTGGATGCGCTTCATAATACTCCAGTGTGTTTAAGATTATTCTCATATTGTCTTTAATTTGTCTCTTAGGTAAAAATTTTGGTCTGGATGTATAACTTGATTTAAGAATCTTTTTAGTCTTTCTGCAATTATTGAGGCGTATATTTTATAATCAGCATTCAATAAAGATATTGGTCTATTGTTTTTTATTTGTTGTAAATCCGAGTCTTCTTTCAGTATGAGAGTAATATATGCTTCCATCCATGAATTTGGTACTTTTGCTTCTAGCAATAGTTCATTGAATACTTCCAACATTGGTATACTTAAAATATTTTGTAAGTCTTTGTAGAGTTCTGCTGGTAGACCAACTGGACCTGGTGTTTTACCATTCTTTTGTCTCTTAATTGCTTCTGTTAGTTCCATCATTGTTATACGTTCACCTAACATAGCTTACACTGTTTCAGGTACTTTGGGTAGATCCACTTTTTCTAAATATTGTTTTATTTTATCTTCTGAAATTGTCTCTTGATCATATAACTTTTCATCGTACTTTTGAATTACTTTCTTTTTATCATCATTTTGATAGTGAAGAGTTCCTTCATCATCCATTAATTGGTGTATCAGTTTCTTTTCTTTCTCCTTTTTCAATTTATATGCCAGCCATCTTCCTGGTTTGTTTGCATTTTCAAAGAAATTTTGTTTAGTGCTTTTAATTTTTTGTGCTAATTCTTCTTTATTTATTAGATTCAGCTTATGTTTTTTAAATTCTATTTGATTTTTTAAATTCTTTTTTTCTGGATCTTTTTGTAGTTCTCTCTCTAGTCTCTTATATTCTTCTTCTAATATCTTTTGATTTTGTCTTTTCTTTTTGTTTTTCTTTCCCATATATGTTATGGTTAATCCTCTAATATATGCCTTAGCTGTATCCCACACATTTTGTAGTGAAGTCTCTTCTTTTCTATTCTCTTAAAAAAAAAGTCCAATTCTCTTTCTGTGGATTGAATAAATTCCTTTTCTTTTAATATCTCTTGATTCAACGTCCATCTTAATTTCCTTTTTTGTCCCTTCCATATAACTTTTATTGATTTATTTTTCTAAAAAAGAGAAAAAAAATTCTCTAACAATATGTCTATTTGAATAAGATTTTCCTTAGGATGCATCTCTCGCCATACATCTTGGATACCTAATTCCTCCGCCATTAAAAAAAAGCCTTTGGAAGTGTTTTCCTAGCTTTTTTATTTGCTTTTCTGGTTTTATAGTCTAAATCCACATCCACAATTGCATTAAAGTCTCCTACTATACATATGTTATCATACTCCAGTTCTATTATTTTCTTATGAAGTTTATCATAAAAGTCTTCTTGATTGCTGTTTGGTGCATATATTGCTACTAAGAGTATCTGTTTGTAGTTTATTGTTATCTCCACCATCAAAATCCTCCCTTCCTCATCTGTTAAAATTTTCTTTTGGAGTTATCCATGTTGTTTTCCTGGCAAAAATATGGACATGGCTTGCCACTGACTTCAACTGCATATTTTGTTCAATTTCCCAGCAACCTCTCTCAATGTCATTTTCTCTGCAAAGTCTGAGGAGCATAATTTAAGGCTATCACACCTGGGTTGTAGCTCAAATCCCCATACATCAATGTTTCTTAACTTTGGCAACTTTTAGATGCTGGCTGGTGAATTCTGGGAGTTAAAGTCTGCACATTTTTAAGTTGCCAAGGTTGAGAAACACTGACCTACAGAATTGCCAGAAAGAAAACCTTAAAACTTTCCCAACTACTGTAATAGGGAGAAAGATACACTGGACTGACTTTACAAAGAATTTTCCCAAGCATCTATTTTCCAAACCTGTAGAACTTAACTATAAATGATGTATGATGACTGCCAAGAGATAATGGCCACTCACAACATGACTGCTGTATTTAAAGAAAGGTAAACAAAATTGCAAATTAGAAAACTTTAATTAAAAAAATGCATCATGAAGAAAATGAAATGGAACCCCAGATGGAAAAAAAAAGAAATGAAATGAAACTCTGTCCTAGAGACTACTCAGTGCTGCTGCTTAGACAAGCAAAATCACAGATCTAAAGAAAAAAGCTAATTAATGAAATTAAGTGCAGACAAACATTGCCAGGACAATAGTGCTACCAACACTATTGTGCATTGTATATTGTGTATTCCAGGCAGCCCTCTCTGTCAAGAGTTTTACATCAATATGATGAAAAATATTTTTGCTAAGACAATCTATCCACACTGCAGGAATGTTGAGATTCATGGTCAAAAGGGGTTCATTCAAAGTGAATTATCTCAATCTCCCTACCCATCAGAAAAGGAGTCATTTCATTATTTAACAGCCTTTCACTCAATTAGTTTAGATGTCATTCATTATTCAATAAGTTACAATGGTGGGCTTTAGACAACACATTAAACACAAACAAGTAAACAATCGAAAGCCATTAGCTCTTCATACAGTGCTTGCTCCAACTGTTTCCAGTGATGGAACCCCATAATTCCTCCAAAGCATCTTTCCCAGCCTGAAGTCCAGATGTTTGGCTATTGCTGCCATGCTCCCTAGCCAATGTAGAAAAACATTGGCCAAGGTTAATGGAAGTTTAGGCCAGTGATCAGTATGATCCACAGTTGTTCTTAATATGAATTATTACTCAGTAAACCATATTTAAAAAAACTAAAGTTGAGCACTTAAGTCCAGACTTGGCAATTTCTTCCTTAGGTTCCACCTGCCATATCATATATATCACTTTTCCATAAATCACTGCCTTCCTGCATCTGTAATTGCCTAATTCTGTTGCACTTCGGGTCCCATAATTCATAGCTAGCATAGCTAGATAATTGCTCTCTTTCTCCCCACTAACCATCTCAGAGGATTGTTGTGAACCTAAGATCAGGAGGAAGAAAATTATATAAACCAGTTGGAAAAAGAACTTTTGGAAATGGAGAAGAAGGAATCAGTATACTTTACTTCCATGTGAAAATATTTACCAGGACTTCTTAAATCAGAAGAGACTGTTAGCAATATAAACACATTTCTCATAGTTAACATTTCACTTCATGATTCATATTGGGCAAACTATGATTCCTGACATTAAATTCTATTTAGAGTTTAATGATAATTTTCAGGGTTTCAAAATTATACATTATAGTGTTACTTACAATTAACGATTGACTGAAACAATAATAATTTTTCAATGGTCTTTATAAATTCCTTGGTTCTTTTTTTCACTTGCATCATACTCTTATGCCTCTTTTTCTCCCCCCCCCCTTTTTGCTTATACAATATCTCTTAAAATTATATTTATCAAAATTATTTTTAAAATATTTAAAATATTTCAAGTGATAGGGATAGGGGGAATGAAAACAAGATACCGAGGGACTTAATTTGACTAAAACAAAAGTAAATATGTCAAGAAATCATGCAGAATTGCAACATTAAGAAAGATTCTAAAGTTGGCCTCTTATGTCTCTTCATTTCTTAAAAAAAAAAAAGACAATATTGTTGGTCAATACTGAGGCTATTACTCATTCTCCTGTCTTAAGGCTTCCACCATCGGTTCCTTGCTTATAAAATATTCTCTCAGATATGAGAATCGGACATTCCTGCCTCATCAGCTTCATAACTTATGTTAAAAAAAATCAATGTAAATTTTCAAAAGTTCTGTTCAATCAAATTAAAAAAACAAACATATTATAAGTTCAATTGAGGTTCTCTCGGTTCTCCTACGGCACCGCCATCTTGTTTTTTGCTTCTGTGCATGCGCAGAAGCTTTTTTTTAAAGTACTGCACATGTGCAGAGGCTCATTTCTGGGAAGGGATGTGGCACTTCCGTCGCAATGCGAACCAGTGGGGAAGGTAAGTAGAACCCACCCCTGGTCTTTTTGTCACATCTTTTTGAGTCAACCATGATGTGACTACTCATTTTCCAGTTTTGGAACTTCTCTCATCTGTCCCTGAGTTTTGTTTTGTTTTTAGAAACTAAGTATTTTAGAAAAGAAGTAATTAAATATATTAACATGGACCAGATTTCCACAAAACGGCACTTCCCTAGTTACTGATTTACACAACTCCTGTCTTATTTGGATCAGAATCTTCAAGCAGTGAATCTACGGATTCTCGAACAAATGCTAGAAGAATTGACTGGTGCTTCCTGGGAATACACAACCATTAAAATTCAAGCCTGGGATTGAAATGGAGTCTCCTTTTTATCCTCAAAAACTTCAGTATAATGCTTTAGAATAGCTCTGTGGTAAAGCTATAAGATGCATTGTAAGACCAATTTAATGCAGGCAGGTTGCCAAGAAACAGTGATGATATTGCTTACAGGTTATTAATACTGAATAAAAAGAAATTATATTCATTTTCTGCATTGGAGCACATAGTTTACAAAAAGGTAAGAGAATTAAAAGGCTGACCAAGTTCCACAGCACAAGAAGTTGAGAAACTATGTCCCAAGGGACCATTGTAACTGTATTAAGGGAGGGTGTAATTGAAAGGCATCTGATGCAAAAGGCTGATCCTCTTGCAAATTGCTACATCACATCCCATCTCATGGAAATTAATTTGAGCAATAGCATTTTTCAAGCCATCCATCTCAGGGCTGCATACCAGGAAACTCCATTTGGAAGCATGTCAAGTTCTTAAAAGCAAGCACTGACCCGCCAACTCCTAAATTACATCTAGATAGGTTGGCATATCCTGAGCTTGGGAAAGTAGGGGATTCATTTAAGCAGCCCAATTCTCCAGGGGAGCTTTACAGATGTGTCTGAAAAGAGTTACCTGCTCTCCAGACTGCTGTCAAATTTTTTGTGAGAACATAGCATCTGGTGTGTACAGCACATATACATCGCAAGTAAATGATTTTGTTAGACCGCCCAGAAAATTAATATCAGGAGCTTGTTGTTTTCCTGAGCACAGCTGTATCCTGAAACTGTAGTGAAATCATTATGTTTATGAGGTATAGGTGAGTCTTTGTTAAGAGACAATTCCAGGAGGCTTTATTTATTGATGTGTTTATTTATTATTTATTGCATTCATATCCCACTGCAATCAGAATCAGCTCTGATTACATGCACTACAGCTATGCTGTTTGAAAACCCTGCAATTACTCAAGGTCATTTATTATGTTATTTATTTTATTTATATCCCTGCATGGAACTCAGACTAGCAGATAAAGCTTCCATGTGATCTCCCAGCATGGCACTGAGCAGTTCCAGATTGTTCAATCTTCAGTATTTCTGCATGATATGAGTTTATACTGACTAGGACAGTAAAATGTTATGTGATGTAGAGGTTAAGTTTACACATCACACTAAGCTATGGCTTGTTTTAACTCTGGTTGCATTAACAAGCCTGTTTGTTAACCCTGATTATCTTGTCATAGGCAAGGAACCATGGTTGAATTCCCATGGTGCTAAGCAGTGGTGGGATTCAATTTTTTTACTACCAGTTCTGTGGGCGTGGCTTGGTGGGCATGGTGTGGCTTGGTGGGTGTGGCTTGGTGGGTGTGGCTTGGTGGGCATGGCAGGGGAAGGATACTGTAAAATCTCCATTCCCACCCCACTCCAGGGGAAGGATACTGCAAAATCCCCATTTCCTCCTGATGAGCTGGGACTCAGGAGGCAGAGAATAGATGGGGGTGGGCCACTCCTGGGGGAAGGATATTGCAAAACCTCCATTCCCACCCTACTCCAGGGGAAGGATACTGCAAAATCTCCATTCCTTACCCACTCCTGGGGGAAGGATATTGCAAAATCTCCATTCTGACCCCACTCTGGGGCCAGTCAGAGGTGGTATTTGCCGGTTCTCTGAACTACTCAAAATTTCTGCTACCGGTTCTCCGAACTGCTCTAAATTTTTGCTACCGGTTCTCCGAACTACTCAAAATTTTCGCTACCAGTTCTCCAAACTACTCAAAATTTCTGCTACCGGTTCTCCGAACTACTCAAAATTTCCGCTACCGGTTCTCTGAACTACTCTAAATTTCCGCTACTGGTTCTCCAAACTACTCAAAATTTCTGCTACCGGTTCTCTGAACTACTCTAAATTTCCGCTACCAGTTCTCCAGAACTGGTCAGAACCTGCTGAAATCCACCTCTGGTGCTAAGCCAGAATAATGGCTTGCAGGGTAGAAGAGGAAATCCAGCCCAAAAGGGAGATATTTGATGAGACTTGGAGGTAATTTTTTCTTCTTGAACATGAGCAATGTGATAGCATCCGCCAGTGAACTTGAACTCAGGAGGCTTGTTTAAGGGATACAGAGACATTTATGTGGCACAATTTTCTCATCTATCACCTTGCTGAGACATGTTGCCATCTGTTACCAACTGATCAGACTACCCATTTTCCCTAGAAGCAATGGCTGTCCCCTTTTCTTGGCTACCTCCTCCTTAACCCAGGCAAATCAATCAGCAAATTACATGCCAATTTCCTACTTTCCTCTTTAAAGGGACAACTTTGAAAGGCTGGAATTATGTCTTTTATTTTGGCTTTTTCTTTTTAACTTTGGTTTTTCCCATTTGTTTCCTGGCTTTCAGAACCAGGTATGTTTCTATTCTGTTCATGTTCAGTTTTAAGAGAGTCATTAAAGATTCTCTTTATAAAATGATGCCAAAGGAATGTAAAATAGGACATGGGTGGGCAAAGTGAAAAGGCATTCATGGGAGAAGATGAAAAAGTCAATATAGAAATTGCAATCATGAGATTAAAGCCACTCCCCTTTTGTTTTACAGTTGTTGCATGTGTGACACACATAAAAAAGGGGAGGGTCACCATTATGAGTCATGATGGCGCAGTGGTTAGAATGTAGTACTGCAGGCTCCTTTTGCTGACTGCTGGCTGCCTGCAGTTCTGCAGTTTGATCCTGATTGGCTCAAGGTTGACTCAACCTTCCCTCCTTCCGAGGTTGGTAAAATGAGGATCCAGATTGTTGGGGGCAATATGCTGACACTGTAAACTGCTTAGAGAGGGCAGTAAAGCACTGTGAAGCGGTATATAAGTCAAAGTGCTATTGCTATCTGGACTATTTGGGCATCATCTAGGAGCAGAGAAGAAGGGAAGTGGTGATGTGGCTATAATCTTTATAATGAGCTCCTCCCAAAAGTTTTTTTTTAATTCTCAGATTATTTGATCAGGCCTTAGCCTCATCTATTATTATTGTTATTGTTATTGTTATCATCATCATCATCACAAAAATGTGAAATCACAGTTTAAAATTGACAGATACATTCTCCTGCATAGTGATATATTCCAATCTCCAAAACTCTTCTTTGTCCCCATCAAAACAATGCAGGAGCACAAACCTATGAAGATTCTGCTATCTTGTGGTCAAAACAACAAAGTTTCCATGTAGAGAGGGGGGAAAAAGCTATGAACAGTGGGGAACAGAGGAAATTATATACTGTATGAATGATGTCCTGTAAACATCACCTTTCATGTATCATAAAATGCTCACAAGCAACCTTGTGAATTTTTATTGTATGTGCACACCTATAAAGAAATTTCTTTGAAGACAATAGGATTTTCTCATAGAGAGCAGAGACTTGCAATTTAAATATAGGTATTTGCTTTCATTTCTCTGGAAGAAATATTTGGTCAGATTGTGGTCAATATTTCTATCCTTTACAAAATAATGCACTTATGTAAAACCTTCTGTTAGGACACATACATAATCTTTGGAATATCAAGAGCTATGAAGACACTACCCAAGTGCCCACAGCATTTCTGAACATTTGGAAAAAGAGCTAAAAAAATGAACACATTAAAATATCCAGATCTTTGATTTCTATATTTAGTTTTACAGTTAGAGGAGGAGAAAGAGAAAGAGGAAATGCACTTTTCTTTCATTGAACAAAAAAGTAATTTCAACCAATTTAAGATCTTGACAATGGAATGTATTCCTATGAGTAACTGGTTCCACAGAGCATGGGGATCTGGAAACTGAACTTTCAGCCAGGGGAGACTGCAAAATAACTAAACAGCTACTCAGAACTTCAGAAAAGAAGCAATAGAGCTTGAAATTCAAGCATAGGAAACGGATGCTTTCAACAGACTCTAAGTGGTCTTTCCTTAGTTTTGGAATCTTTTTTGTAATTATTTGTATTTCTATTTAATTTAGTTTAAGTGCTTCCCATATAATTACATCTTGATGCAATTTACAGTAAAAGTAATTAAAGTATCATAACAAAAATTATATTATAATATCCCAAAGGTGCTTAACTGGACTTTCTGGTTTTTCTTTGAAGACATTTCACTTCTCATCCAAGAAACTTCTTCAGCTCCTTTGGGGCAACCATGACCTGGGTGATCGAGAATCTCCATGGATATATTATAATACATTGATTAAAAAGGTAAAATAAAAGAAAAACTAAAAGGGACTGGACCCATTCATTCTCTATTCATCCTGGCAAAGCCTGAATGAAAACATCTCCTGAATAGGTGTCCCAAAGATGTAATCATAGGGTCCCTCTCACAGTTCAGGTGTGAGAACATTTCAGAGTTTTCCTGGCCCTCTCACAGAGGAAGTCAGTCTACGAGTAACCATCAGCTGGCTCTCTGTCAATCTGATACCTGGAGCAGATCCTCCTCTGATCATTTTAGGGATCACTCAGGTCTGTAATAATAAATGTGTTCTGGTTCCAACTGTGTTTGGGTTATTATACATAAAAACAAATCTTGAACTTGGTTCAATAGCTAATTGGGAACCAATGAAATTTTTCAGCCCAGATATATAAAGTAAACACTTGATATAAAAGTAACAACTCTGGAAATGTGATATATGATAACTCCAATGCAAAACTTCAGTCCCACAGTAAATCTACTGAAGAGTGTGAGCAATTTATAGGAAAATAGAGTCAGAAATTATTAGAGAGATAAGAATCAGGGTATTCTGGATGAGGACCTAATGGTATTTAGGAAATTGCCCCAAATTCCTTCTTTCTAACTGTATTATGACAGTTTACTTCCCAGTGTCACCCATCTCAATAGTGATAAATAGTAAATAGATAAATTTGTGTGAAGGCAATTCCAAAACATAATAATAGGAAAGGCAAATTTCCAATCGTTACAGCACTATGTTTCTTAGTGCTATAGATCACAGCTGCTAATAGTTATAGATCAGAGATACTTATACAGAAGGTTCCTGTGTACTTGTTTGTACTTCTGTTCTCATAATTTATATATCCACAATGAAAATATTTTAGTTTTTATAGGCTCTAGCATTTCGACTGAAATCTGCAAAACTTGGAGATTCATTCGGTGCTTGAATTCTTTTAAATAACTGGAAATTGTTATTCTAAGGAAACTTTATTTGCAGATATAAATATCAAATTTCTTATCAACATTAAACAATGGTTAAAATCCCATTTAGTTTATGGGGAAAGTTAAATGTAAAAATGATTACTTCTTCAAAATTAAGATATATCTCAATCACGAATAAATAAGGTACCATAGAAATACCTAAAGGTATTTACCTAAAGGTATTTCTATGCAAATGACTTTAAGTTATGGTAAGCAGGCTGATAGGATATTAAAAAGTTTTATTTGGGAAGAATATCTCTCCAGAATTTATATTACCAATATCATCTAACAATGGGTGGAACAGGATTTAGCTTCCCTGATTTACAGGTGGGCTTATATTTCAGTTGCTTTATGGAACAAAAGTATACTAGTTCTCATAAAAGTCCTTTTAGGTCTGCACTGTGTCTATTTATTAGTGTGGTCTTCCCTAAAGGGCTGACTGAATGTATCTTAGAGACAGAGACAGAGATTATATACCAATAGCACAGGGGTGGGTTCTGCTTTTCTTCGCTGCTGGTTTGCTCAGTGATGCGCCATGCGGGCGCAGGTGTACTTCGCGCATGTGCAGTGCTTTAAAAAACAAGATGGTGCCGCCTATGGCGCCGCCGAAAGAACTGGTTCGGGGGCATGGCAGGCCTGGGTCGCTGCCGGTTCTAGCGACCCAGGCCGCCAAGTTACTACCGGTTCTATAGAACTGGTCTGAACCGGGAGGAACCCACCTCTGCAATAGCACTTATATACCACTTCATAGTGCTTTACAGCATGCTTTAAGTCAGGGGTGTCAAACTCATGTTGTCACGGCAGTGTCACGTGATGTATCGGGACTTTTTTCTCCTTCGCTAAACTGGGGATGGGCGTGGCCAGCGTGTGACCATCCAGCCCGTTGACCGGGAGTTTGACAGCCCTGCTCTAAGTGGTTTACAGAGTCAGCATATTGTCCCCAACAATCTGGGTCCTCATTTTACCAACCTCAGGAGGATGGAAGGCTGAGTCAATCTTGAGCCAGTCAGAATTTAACTCTTAGCAGTGGGCAGAGTATGCCTGGCATACTATATTCTAACCACTGTGCCACTATGGCTCTTTTATATAGATAGAAATTGGATGTCTGTCTGTCTGTCTGTCTGTCTGTCTGTCTGTCTGTCTCTCTATCTATCTATCTATCTATCTCTCTATCTATCTGTCTATCTATCTATCTATCTATCTATCTATCTATCTATCTCTCTATATCTATCTATCATCTATCTATCTATCTATCTATCTATCTATCTATCTATCTATCTATCTATCTATCTATCTATCCATCTATCTATCAATCTATCTATCTATCTATCTATCTATCTATCTATCTATCTATCTATCTATCTATCTATCTCAAGGACACATATATGCAGAGTCATATAGATGATATAACTTAGTCTTCCACTTCTATGTTCTTGGAAACAAAGAGAAACGCATTACAATTGGCTATACATCCCTTTTTCCTTGAGAGAGGAGATCATGCAGCTCTGCCACAACAGCCAGCCAGCTGAAGATTTGGGGTTATTTAAAATATCTGATTTCCTCACGATCTCACACATAAACAAATGTTGAGGTCTATATTTCTTCTTCCCACAATTATGACCATGCCAAATCTTTTCACAAATATTACCATCCCTCCCCAAAAGGGCTTTAGGGATACAGGTTCCTTAAAATTTATTACTGAACTATCATGTTTTAAGGGCCTGGATGTCATTCCAGTGGTAATTGACCATCCAGTGGTAATTGACCATAAAATGACTAATTTAAATGACCTGTCAGGGCTACTACACAGTTTAAATCGTATTATCTGTTTATTCAACTGGTTTTATAAAAGCCTAGCTTATGTGAATACCTTATTTCTGGCAACCACATACTATTCTCAGTAAATAAGCTGCTTTGCTCCTCTATCAATTTTGTCCTGATTTTTTACTAAGGGCTGAGGATACTTTTAATATCCTGCACAGGTGTGGCCATTTTATCCTACCCATGACTACCATTCATGCCTGCTGCCAATTATCTCCCAGCCTTTCCCCATTCTGAAGGACAATCAAAGTTTGCAAATTACAGGTAAATATTTATTTTTTGGAAATTTTGAGTAAATTGAACATATGCAAGATAGTCTCTAACTAGTGGCATTGTGTTTCCAATCACATTTTTAAATTATTTGAGCAAGCATCTGAATTGTCTAGAATTGCAAGGGGTATATATTCAGCTAAAACTTCTCTTAATTTCATAATCTATTTGGACGCATTTGTATCAATTCAATCAATCAATTCAATTTAGCAATAGCAATAGCAGTTAGACTTATATACCGCTTCATAGTGCTTTACAGCCCTCTCTAAGCTGTTTACAGAGTTAGCATATTGCCCCCAACAATCTGGGTCCTCATTTTACCCACCTCAGAAGGATGGAAGGCTGAGTCAACCTTGAGCCGGTGAGATTTGAACCGCCGTCAGCTGAAGTAGCCTGCAGTGCTGCACTCTAACCACTGCGCCACCTCAGCTCATTTTATTACAGTCATAGACCAGAGCAAATAAAAACACTCAGTAAATATACAATTAAAAATTCTAGAATAAAATAATAAATAATAGATAAAATCCATGATAAAATCCAGTCAATTACACATGGTCTACTATACTAAAATTACAATCCATAAACTGTGAGGCCCGTAGTCAGTTTAATACTAAAAGGGAAAGGAATAAGCAGTGCAAAGGGTTTGCCACATTTTATTATTATTTATTATTACTATTTATTAAATTTGTATGCTGCCCAACTCCCAAGGGACTCTGGGTGGCTCACAACAATATAAAAAAACTATTAAAAGAAAACATAATAAAAACAGTTAAAAACAGTTAAAAACTCATACACACTGTTTCATGGCCGGACCTCGCCAATTACAGAGGCGAGATCAACGGCCCCAAGCCTGCCGGAAGAGCCAGGTCTTCACCGATTTCTGGAAGGCCAGAAGGGTGGGGGTGGTCCGGATCTCAGGGGGTAGCTGGTTCCAGAGGGCCGGAGCAGCCACAG
>QLTV01002419.1:7188354-7201945 GCA_003457575.1 Thermophis baileyi | reverse complement strand
GATAGATAGATAGATAGATAGATAGATAGATAGATAGATAGATAGATAGATAGATAGATAGATCTAACAGTGGCAAGAAAAGTCATAAAATGGGATAAAACTCACTTAACAAATGTCTCACTTAGCAACAGAAATTTGGGACTCAATTGTGGTTGAGGATTTGTGTTTGTGTGTGTATGTGTTGTATATGTCTTTTTGTAACTATATTACATTGCCGACGCATTCCAATTGCAGGAAATTGTTGTTCGGGTATTATTTTTATAAATATTTTTATTTTACTCCCTGTGCCTTGATTTTTGTTGTTTAAGTGAAATATTCTACATTTATTGTTATCTGATACTGAAAATCTTTGCCAGAATGTTTTCTTCTGAGCTAACTGAGCCAACAGTATTCTCCTAGACCTAGAAGAATCAAAGAACAGTAAGTCAAATGCCATTAGTGGTACTTCCCCCTTGTTAGAATATCTTCCATAGGTTAAAGAGGGGAAGACTCTTGGCAAATCTGCTCTAGAGAATGGGAGGACTCCCTGAAGAACATGTGGGAGGTAATAAAAAGACAATGGGGAGAGTCTACATCTCTAATATCAGATTTTGATCTAAATAATTATATAGTTTTTATTAGCAAGTGTGATAGGTCCTATCTCATTGATTCATTGATCTATCTATTGTTCCATCCCATTCCCAAGAATGGACACAGACATAGATCCACATGTTTATGTGTGTTGTGTGTCTCTGTGTGTGTGTGTGTGCGTGCGTGCGTGCGTGCATGTGTTTCATTACATCAAAACTTTTTATTTTCATCACAATAACTGTTTGATCCACTTTTGGTTACGGAATGATTTCAACAGATAGGGTTGAGAAAGAACTGCGAAACTAGAAGTGATGCTTCAAATATTCTCTCTTTGTATAATCTAAATTGCCATGCCTTGTTCCAAACTGGAATGTGTGCATTAAATACCCTCTGTTGTTCCTTTTCTTTAGAAAAGTGTAATTTTTTACTGAGCCTCGACAACACATTCCCATTTTTTGCCTGCGGAGGGAAGATGGCACATGTCTGAGTTGTATGTGCCTTTTGACCATTGGAGAGGAAACTTTAGTACTAGGATTGTGTTCAGGTTTTCAATTTTAGTGCCATGTTTTCACAGCCTTTGTCCACAAACATCCTTCTCCCAATTTCTACTTCAGCTGACCCCCCCCCTTTTTTTAAGGCTTTCTAAACACCAAAACATGTCAAAAGCAGCTGGTTGAATAATAATCACAATATTTGCCCTCTTTCTTCTATTGTGGTATCATGATGGAAGACTGAGGAATTTAGTTTTCCTTCTGCTTCTTGCTGATTGCATGTTGCCTTTTTCGAGCCACATTTCATCCACATTTTTGCCCTGATGACAAATTAAGATAGGCCAAAGCTGCCAACGTTTAAGACCTTGAAGTATTGCTTAAGCTTTGTAAATAGGCTGGAATTAGCTTTTAACTGATTGTTTTGATGATCTAAACACATTTCTTTCCCACCATTAGCTGGGAGAGAGAATTTGTCAATTCAGAATTACTGTATAAGATTATTCAAGGGCTCTTTTTGTTTTATTTTGTTTTAGGTTAAAAACCATTGTAAACGGCAAGGAAGTTTGGCTGCCACTATAGGTCTTCACCGTGGAATTAGGAGGCAATATATTGGGAAAAACAGTTATTGATAACTTAGTCATTACTGCATGTATTATATCTATATCTATTACACACACACAAAATAGAGAGAATGAGAAATAAGATGCTCAACACAGAAATCAGTGTATTGCATAAAATCAATCACATTATGATTTTAATGGATTAAAATCATAGGATATTGTTACCTAACTCAACAGCAATTTTATTGTTTTTTATTTTATTATGGCTGAATGTCTGCTGGATATCCAGCAGAAATTATTTCAATCAAAATTTCCCTTTGGAATTTCCCAGACATTACATGATTTAAAAAAATGATCTCTGTTAAAGAATAGCTGTTGAAAATGAAGTTTGTTTGTTTTTTAAACCTAGTAGTAAAGAATTTGTAAAATGTTTTAATACCTGGTATTACTGCATACTGCCCAGAATCTCTTCAGGAGAGATGGACTTGTTTAAATCTGACAAATAAATAAATAAGATCAATAAATAATTTTAATTAAAAAAATTAAATATACATGAAATAAAATATTTATTTGGGTTCATGTCAACTGCCTCTTGGAACATGAATCTCTGCATGCCATTCAAAGGTTGCATGGCCTTCAGACTACAAAAAATTGTGCCTCCTGTCATAGGAAATTGCTAGTTTTTAATCCTGTTTCATGCTTTCATGAACAGATGATTTTGCCTGGCAGCTACCACAGCTTTAATATAAATGGTTGCCCATGAACAGATGTAATGCAAATCCAATATACAATGTAGATATGTTTACAGTGAATGACTCTGTCTGTCTGTCTAACTGAGGTAAATTATGATTTTAGTTTTCTTTTGTGGGTTTTCATATGAGGTAGGTAGACACAAACAGGAAGGACAGAGATTACAAAAGTACTAGACGGGGCAGCAGGCAATCTAATATTTTCATGTATATTCAGATACAATTTTGGCCTTTTCGATGCTGAATATTGTCATACAAAAATTAGACACCCGAATATAGATGTTGGACAATTAGAATTTCTTTTCTTCCTTCTGGTTCACTTTTAGCTTGATGGTTCTGTAGAACAAAACACTTTTTTCTCCTCCCACCTTTCTTTTTTGTTTTGAAATTCCATACAGTGAAACACAGAATGCTAACATTTATTCTTCCACTCCTCAAACAGTGAGGAGTTCTGTTCTGAAGCAACCATAGATTCTATTTGAGAATGAGTAGCAGGGTGTTTATAAGATCTGACTTGCTTATAAGTATGGTACAGTAAAGAAAAAGACATCTGGCAATCCTGTAAAAGAAATACCTAAATATCTTCTACAGATGCTGACATTCAGTCAATTTTTCTTTCTAGTCGTCTTGGATTCTTTCCAAGTCAAAGGGACCACTGATCCATAGTATTTATTTGCCACTCTGGTTAGCTGAATAGAATACCTATCAATAAGAAGCATCAAAAAAATTCACGGTTTTCACACTATGAAAAATGTGAAAAATATTTTATACTCCAAATGACTCTGAATGGCCAAGAGTATCAAAATATACCATTAAAACAGTTAAAAATGACAATAAAATATAACAGCCTGGACTAAAAGCAACCTTAACAGATTTAACACGTACACACACACACAGAGAGAGAGAGAGAGATCATGGGCTCCCCAATTATGCAATCCAAGGGTATCACATCATGAAAAACTAAAATTATTATTTTACATTCCAAAAGACTCTGATGGCCAACAACATCAAAATAGATCATTAAAAATGACAATAAAACATAACGGCTGGACCGAAAAGCTACCCAAATGATTTTATCACACACATAAAACATGGGTTCCCTAAACAGGCTAACTCCAGGCTTGGGAACAGAGGCAACTCTTTAAGAACCTGAGGAGAGTGGGTGCCATCTATGACTCTGAGGCAGGGGTGGGTTCTAACTTACCTCGCCGCCGGTTCGCTTCCTCCCGCGCCACGTGGGTGTGCACGCATGCGCATGCGAGTGCCAAAAACAGCTTCTGCGTGTGCGCAGAAGCCAAAAACAAAATGGTGGTGCCTATGACGCTACCAAGAGAGCCAGTTCATGGATGTGGCCAACTGGCGATCACTCCCGGTTCAGCAAACGGGGGGAAATTCCCACTACCGGTTCTAAAGAACTGGTCCGAACTGGGAGCAACCCACCTCTGCTCTGAGGGGAACCTATTCTAGAAAGGTCTCCAGCTATCAAGATCCAATTATCATTTTGTTACTTCGTGGTATCCCCATTTTTTTAATCAAATGTTTTATTTCCTTATATGCTATATATAAATTATATTATACATGTCACACCTATGTACGGTTGTGACTGGAGGTACTTTTACATTGCACTCATCCTGCAGTTTAGATTCAGCTCTGGACTTGTTCATCTTCTCAGTGTCTAAGCATTTGGACCACCAACTCTTTTTGGGCAGCATGAAAGGAAGATGTAATCTTCTACTGACAGTTTAGGTCAAATGTGTACTGATTAAGGAAGGCAGAAACATCCAGGAACCATTACCTAGGCAAAAAGGGCTGAAGCATTTTTTTTAAAGTCCAGAACAATGAGATAATATTCACAAATGACTCAGACAGAGGCCTCCCTAATTCTTCGGCTGACAAATGCAACCTGTGTTGAAAATAATTTATTTTATTTATTTTATTTGTTTGTCAAACATGTACAAGATAGCAGGTATAGGTATAAACATAAACATAATCAAAGTGAATACAGATAGATGAGGACAATAGGATATTTTTACAATACAATACAATATTTTTCTGTCTTTGCTGGCTCAAACAATACACTACAAACAATGCCCAATTACCCTGCTGTGTTTGCCTTCTTCTAGGTACAGGCTGTAATGCCAGGGGTTGCTATGTCTGCTAATCTCGGCTGCAGATTCTGATAGTAATGGTGCTCAGTAGTTCTGACCTTGGACTGACATGCAAACTTCATGGGTTCAAAACCAAGTAAAAATGTGCTTTCTAATGCAGCAGCCCCCAACCTTTTGGGCTCCTGGGACCGGTTCTGTGGAGAGAGGTTTTTCCGCGAACCAGAGGGGTCATAGTTTTGTGTGCCTGCATCTCATGGATGGGGCTTCGCTTGTTTCTGGCTTGCTGCGGACCAGTACTGGTACACCAACTGGGGGTTCGGGACCCCTGTTCTAATGGATTACTATTATTCTTTGTATGACCTACCTACCTTTCTGCTACACTGTCGTTATTGTGGTAGTTCTTTAAATAATTCTGGCAGATTTTTATTTCATCATTTTTCTAGTCACCTGAAGTAACTCTTCTGCCTCAAGTAACTGGAAAAAAAATAATGACATCCTGGACTGGTGAAATGCTTATAGATCTCTGTATGGGGGCGGGGGGAGAGAGAGACTCTGCCTATCTCCTATAACTGAATATGAGGCTCCGTTCATGAACTTGGTCTCTAGGGACCAAATAGGACTGCTGCTACTGGACAAACTTCCCAGCTGCATAGCTGCCTCCCTACCTGGGCTGCTGAATATCATGGTGGAATTTCTCAGGCTTATGGTTTTTTGTGGGGGAATCTCCTTTCTTTGTGTGCAAAGTCAGAAGGAGGTCAGAAATTCATGGCCACCATGCCAACCATGGATCCTGACCCAGTTCTTTTAGCCCCAATGTAGCAGGATCAGACACTTTTATCTCAAAGCAAAAAGGACAAGATCTGGATATTGGGAACAGATCACATTGGTGTTTCCTGCTGCTGCTCCCTGCCCCAGGGAGGAAGAACCTGTTCTATAAGTCTTCCCAGGGGTGGGCTGCTGGGGGTTCGCAGGGGTTCAGGAGAACCTCTAGCTAAGATTCTGTGCAGTTTGGAAAACCCCCAAATCCCACTCCTGGCTGGCCGCGCCCACCCCACTCCTCCCAGGAGTCCCCATGTGGCCCAGTTTGGATGCAGGTAAGTGCAGGGCATGCGCGGAGGCTTGGGGAGGGTGAAAAACGGGCCTACCGGAAGTTCGGGTAGAGGGCTAGATGGCTCCAGAGAGCCTCCGGAGGGAGGGGAGGCCGTTTTTGCCCTCCCAGAGGCTTGAGGAAAGCCACACACACCCGCCGTGGTGCAGGAAGCCGACTAGGCCACGCCCACCATGGCCACACCCACCCAGCAACCAGGCAGAGAACCCCTTGCTAAAATTTTTGAAGCCCACCCCTGAGTCTTCCCAAAGTGCTTGATGGACCTATTCAGGTTTCAGAGTTTGGGATTATCCCCGAACCCCTGCATGGTTAGACTGAGCAACTGCTTGGAATTAGCTAGCAACAGGGGCCTGGATTTCAGAGGAGCTCTGGGAGATGAAATGGCAGAAAAGATACTTTGAGCACCTCTTCAGGAAGATGAAGAGTGAATCCTACTGAGCATAGATAAGAGTCTTTGTTAAGGATTACTCAGTGGGAACCAGTGTGGCAAAATGTGAGGATTTCTCTACTCATAGTGCACCCCCAGGCAGCAGCCTTATTTAAGACAACCCTATCATTTCTGGATAGGGAAGGACCAAAGAAATAACGACTAGGCCACTGTGAAGACTATTGTAGATATCTCTTGATTACATTTACTTAAATATAATTTAACATTTTCTATAGTTAAATCAAGGATAAAGTGAGTACTATCTGCAGTGTCTTGGTAGTTCTTTTGTCCACTTATAGATATTATATTTCTACATCAATTATTTCTTTTTCCTTACACAGATGGCTTCTGTGCTTAAAGAAGTTGAGTCTGGGTATCCCTACTCCTAGTTTACCACCTTAACTGCAATAATCATGCTGGCTCTGACTGTGATGCTGAGTGTCTGGTTTTATATTTAGTAATAACTCAGTTAGGTATAAAATGGCATTGCCCCTTGGGAACCTGTTTCCAAATTTAGGCGGATTGATCTATATCAACCTACATGCAGATTGCATTTCATTCACTGTGACCCATATGACAGCTGGGTAAAGTGAATCCCTGTTATGATTTCATTTTACAGAGCCACCAAAAGTCAGCACTAACATCCTAAAAGATATTAATGATATCATCGTTCTCCTTGCAAACTATCCTTCTACAGTCCACTTATTTGTCTGAAAAGGCTATTGTCCTGTTCTCACCAGGCATTTTAAAACCAAATCAAAATTTCAAGAATCTAAGCATCAATATCTCAGTGCCTATTATCTAAATTTTAAAGAAATCCACCCTCCTTGTGGGTTTTTTATGTTTGCAAATGTCACCTTATAAACTACCGTATATATTAAAAAGATATTCCATACTTGGAGATTTTCAGGGACAGCTCAGAAGGAGCAAAACATATTACGTTTCTGAAACCTGTTCTCAATTCAGCTCTGAGTCAACTCAAAAAAGCTTTCAATCTCTTTGTTTTGAACTGAGCTGTTTCTCAAGATGCTGAATCTTAAGGTGTACAACCTTACTTTCTATTCCCTGAGGTCCTATTGTTGACAACAATGCTGCTTGAATCTAAAGTTTCATCTCCAAACAGCACTCATGTTCTTCAGACTGGATTGGGAGAGATGTAATGAATCCTCACTGCTGAAGGCACCATGTCCACATGAAATTAATCTTCAGATGAATATAGCTGGTTAGCCAGAGCAGTAATGAAGCTAAGCAGTAAATATATCAGGGCCTTGCAAGCTCCCCTGCCCTTGCCCTGTGGGTAAGTGTGTGTTATTATTGCTGGGTTTGACCTTCTAATTACTTCTCTGGGTTTTGTTCTCTGCCTGCACCTTCAGTAGCCCAAGTGCGTTTGAACTCCTGCATCCGTTTCCCCATTGCTGCCACCTACTTCTCTCTGCAGGAAAATAAACTCCTGGCTTAATGAACAAGTAGCTTGTATTTTCAAAAGAGGGTTGGAAACTACTGCGGAAATCCTTTTATCTTTTAACTCCCCCCCCCCCCGCACCAAAATCAGTACTGGCTCCCCAACTCTATTTTCTGGTTTTAAAGTTTCAGAGAAATCTAATTAGAATAAAGTCTGCATGACTTGACAGCCCACCTGCTCCTTTAGCATAATGGCTTGAAAGAATAGGAAGGGGGGGGGAACCCTTCTCTTACATTTGGTAGATAAACAGGCTGTTTGTTTTATTTGCTCTTCAAATGCTAGGAGACTTTGTTCTTTAAAAGCTGCCTTGGCAACTGTGCAAGAAAGCACCCAATTACTTCATTAGCATAACCTTCCTTCTGTGACTGAACACTGACACCCAGCAATTAGTTAGAAGTCCCAAACTATGGTAACCTCCACTATGAAACTTCTTAGCTCCTTCTATCTTTTATTGCTATGTAGTGTCTGTCCCTACGGAAAGTCAACTAAGTCTGTCCTGTAACGTCCCCATGGAGCAACTGACATCACTATGACCCTCAGTAAGCCACCAAGTCCATAATAAAGCAAACTAGAGTCTGTTTTTATTGACAATGACTTCTATAAGGGCATCTTCATTTGTTATGATTTACCAACCAGCTGGTGGTGCCCACTTATCAATGTGTGCTTGTTACCAGACAGGAAGGCAGTCACTAGTACTGCAGGGTTTACCACCATCCTTCCATGGGTTTACATAACCCATGCTGTAATTGCCATGATTATTACTCCTAGAAATTGTAAACAAATATAGAAACAAATCCCTTTGCTACTAGAAGGTGTCTCTCTACACTCCAGTAAGCACACTCACCAGAGGTTCCCTGTGATCTGGTGGAGAAGCCTGCAATGAACCTCTTCCACTAGTTTTGCACTTTCTTGGTTTGCAGGAATATAAAAAGAAAATAAGAAAGGGACTTTAACAATGAAAGGTATTATTTTCATTGGAGTTAGGGTCTACAGAGCATACCATATGTATTTTAAAGTTATGGACATGAGGAAACTTTGGAAAATGTTTATATATAGTTTGTATATTATATTTATAAGACATTTCTATGAACCATGAGCTCTGGGAAAGTTTTAGGAACTTCTTGCAGCAACTAGAGAGAGGATGCTGAAGAGTTAAATATGCAGCAATCGTCAGATAAAAATTAAGAATAGAAAGTTCATAACCAGATATTGCAAATCAGATCTTTGGATTCCAGATTTGAAATTCTTTCAGTACAATAGTTGGATTTTGATACATACACAAACAAAGCATCCAGGGGATTCTGTCAGTCAAATCTAAATCTGCTGACTCTTCAGGGCAAAGTTACAGCTTGGAAAAATGATTTTATGAATGTTCTCTTTTCCTCTGCCCTTTTATCAAACCATTTAATTTACATTGTACTTTAAATTACCAGATCTAAAAGAGAAACACAACCCGTTAATAAAAATAACCCACCATCATACTTTGGTATCCCAGAGACATTTTATCTTCTTCAAAATATAGCAACTCATTTTAAAATAACTACACAACTTGGCAATTTAAACTTTATATATCAAAGAATTCCAAATTAAGTGAGGGGGCTGGTCCATCTAACACGTTCATTCTGAGAGGAGAGGATTTACAAGAACTCGCATTGGGGCATTTCTAGCATTGATTCCAGAGCTTGAGAGACAAGTGTTTCTCCATACACTTCATTCTTCCTATTTGCTGCTAAACTAAACAGCTGTCCAAAGGCAAATAGCAATAGCACTTAGACTTATATACTGCTTTACAGTGCTTTACAGCCCTCTCTAAGCTGTTTACAGTCAGCCCCCAACAATTTGGGTCTTCATTTTACCCACCTCGGAAGGATGGAAGGCTGAGTCAACCTTGAGCCTGGTGAGACTTGAACTGTCAAATTGCAGGCAGCCAGCAGGCAGCAGAAGTAGCCTGCAGTACTGCACTCTAACCACTGCGCCCCCCGTTGCTCTGAGTTGAGCAATGAGTTGAGATCAGAGGTGGGTTCCTGCCGGTTCGGACCGGTTCTTTAGAACCGGTAGCGGAAATTCCCCCCCACTTGCTGAACTGGCAGCGATGGCCGGCTGGACACGCCCCCAAACCGGCTCTCTCAGCAGCGCCTATGGTGCTGCCATCTTGTTTTTCACTTCTGCGCACATGCAGAAGCTGTTTTTTGTTTCTGCGCATGCGCAGAAGCTGGATTTTTAGCACTGCGCATGCACACGCACCCACGCAGCACCGGAGGAAGCGAACCGGCAGCAAGGTAAGTTAGAACCCACCCCTGGTTGAGATGCTCCCTGCCTGGGATTCCTCATCCAGATAAGGCAGAACATCAAGACGGTAGCAAAAGGCAGCAACCACAGAGTCGGGACTCTGCTGTTTTGCTCGGATAAAGATCTTGACTGATACTGGAGAAGGCCATCCCAGTACTGACCCTGTGCCTTTCCCAATCCATCCAGAAAACTCATGTTTTAATAATTCAAGGTGCCAAGGACAGAAACAGAATACCTTAGTCAATTACTGAGCTATGGATGCTCTAAGAATCCAGCTACCATACAATCAGAATGTCACTGTCTTGAACTTGTGTGAACACTTGTAGAGGAGAATAGTCCTAAAGGCCAGAGAATGTCTATGAAAGGTTTCTATATAAAAAGTATTAAGTGAAAATCAGCTGAATGAAAAATGGACATATTTCGTGATACAAAATGGTAATTTATATTTTGCTGGGGAAGAGGAGGGGTGCAGGAAATCCGAAATCAGATTGAAAAGAGGTACATGAAAGAAATATAACTATAGCAAGGATAGCAAGAAGAGAGGATTGGTAGCAGGGGTGGGTTCCAACTTACCTCGCTGCCAGTTCGCTCCCTCCCGCGCCACGTGGGCATGCCTTGTGGGCGCACGCGCACATGCGCAGTAACAAAAAATCCAATTTTTTTTTAGAAAGCCGGGGAAAAAAAAGCCGAAAAAAAGATGGCGACCGCATGCACAGTGCCAGAAGTCGGCTTCTGCGCATGCTCAGAAGGGAAAAAAATTCCAAAAAAAATTCAAAACAAATTAAAAAACAAATTAAAAAAAAAAGATGGCGGCCCCCACGGTCCCGCACCGACCGATCCGGATCGGTGATGTCATCGTGATGTCACCAGCGGGTTGCTACCGGTTTGGGCGAACCGGTCCGAACCGGGAGGAACCCACCCCTGATTGGTAGGTCATTTATTGATGTTCTGGTTTGGTTCCCACTGGCAGTTATAAAATGATGTCAAACACCATGACTTTAAAGGCCAAGGAGACTTCTCATTCACTTCAGAATCAGACATAACCCACATCTCTCAGAATAGGAATAGGAAGAATGTTCTTTCTGCATTTTTGTTTGTAAGAACTTGTTTATATTATTGAGATTCACTAAGAATTTTGATTTGATGCTGTATTTTATTTTGTTTTCTGATAAATCAATATAAAAAGGTATTTCAGGGATAAACTAATATCTTTCTTTCACCTTACATTTTTAGAGGTCATTCAGAAAATAATGTTTTATATCCTAAAAGCAGAGGAGCAATTTAAAAAGCCTCAGGGTACATCTTTTACTGTATTAAAATATTCAGTGTCCTAAATATTTGAAAAAAAGAATATTTTTAATTCATTTTGAAAAATCACTCGGCTGCATTAGTGTGCCCTAAAAAGAACTACACCTGAATCCAAGAGAATTTTTTTTAATTATTTTGTTAAATTATTTGGCAAAATAAACATATATCACAATGCACACTAAAATAAAATATATACATTTTTAAAATGTTTTAAAGACTTTTTAAAGAGGAGTTTGATGTACCCTAAAAATAAAAATTCCCTTTCAAACTATCCTACAATCAGATTCTTTACTTAGATCAATGTGTTGAAATTCTTGCATGAAAAAACAGACACTTTTCCCTTATTAACCTTCCAATTCTCAGGCATATATCATTTAAAATGGTTTCTACTCTGTCTTTTCTGCATTATTGGAGCCTTATCTTTTATTCCAGTCTATGTTCTTAATATAATGTATTCAAAACTTCAGTTCTGCTTCACTTTCCGTGTTAGAATGATAAAATAGGAGAGGTGCACAGAGCATTAAAAGGAAGGCAAAACTGTTTGACTCATTTTGCATTATTTAAAGAGCAGAGGTTTATTAAACAGGAAAGAAATAGAATCTTCTGATGTGGCAGTCGATGTTATTTAGCGTAGAAAATAGCACCTATTTCTTTCTCTATGGTATTTTTCTTCCTTCATATAAAATTAGCTCAGGTGCTCATTGGAAAAGCTGAAGGGTTTGAACTGAAACCCATTCACTCTCAGCGTGGAATATATTAAGATGATAAATACGTAGTTTAGATTTAATGAACTTAAATCTGAATTATATAGATTATTGGACTGTATAACCAATTTTTTCCTCTTTAAAATCCAACAGCTAACTTTATGTCTCACTGCTTCTTCATTTACAAGAGAGCCTAGTCTGATATAGAGGCTTAGGCACCAGGTTAGAAACCAGGAGACTGTGAATTCTGGTCTGACCTTTCAGACCAAAATTTCAACCTTTCAACCTTTCTAATGCCGCGACCCCCCGCGACCCCTGCCCCGCCGCCACGACCCCCGCCCCGCCGTGATGAGGTGACAAAGGGGGCATGGCACCAAGATGGCGGGCCAGCGTGTGCTTAGGCGACCCCTGTGAAAGGGTCATTCAACCCCCAAAGGGGTCACGACCCACAGGTTGCTGTAGAGCCGGTCGCCAAGGTAGCGCGAGGCGCCGCCCATCCACCCGGACGCCACCCAGACGCCGCCATTTGAGTTCTTTTACCCTCTGCACATGCACAAAGCGTTCTGCGCATGCGCAGAGGGTAAAAGAAACCAAATGGCGGCGTCCGGGTGGGTGGGTGAAGTCTCCCGCTTCCGTGGCTACCAGCTGTCTGGCGACCTGCAGGCATGGCCGAACCAGGAGCATTTCCAAGATGGCAGGCTAGCGCGTGGGGCGACCCCTGTGAAAAGGTCGTTCGACCCCCAAAGGGGTCGCGACCCACAGGTTGAGAACCGCTGGTCTAGAACCAGCTGAGTGACCTTGGGCCAGTCTCTTTCTCTTGGCTCTAGGAAGGAGGCAAACCACTTCTGAAAAACCTTGCCAAGAAAACTGCAGGGAGTCTCCAAGATTTGGACATGACTGAATGGAAGAAAAAACAAAAAATTACACTTGTTGCACATTTCCTCCTCCTCCTCCTCCTCCTCCTCCTCCTCCTCCTCCTTCTTCTTCTTCTTCTTTTTCTTCTTACGACCCCATAATCCCTTGTGGGATGGAGTCTGGGCAACTGAATGGAGATAGCAGAGTGCTTAATGGCCGGATGCCCTTCCTGTTGCCAATGCGGAGTTTTGTTCAGCAGATATATTCTCATTGTGCCCAGAGAGAGAAATATCTGCCTCTACCTAGGATCGAACTCACAGCCTCCTGATTGTGAGGTGAGAGCTCCACTCCCTGTTGCACATTTCCATGCATTTTGGCTAAACTTCAAGCATAGATTGTGCCGCTAGAATAACTGATCTTTATGACAAAAAGTAGACATTATGAGGAATGCCTATGTACACAGTCACCCATGCCCTTGTCACCTCACGGTTAGATTATTGCAACGCGCTCTACATGGGGCTACCCTTGAAGAGTGTTCAGAGATTACAATTGGTCCAGAATGCGGCTGCGCGAGCTGTCGTGGGTGCACCTAGGTACACCCATATTACACCTATACTCCGCGAGCTGCACTGGCTTCCTATTGGTCTCCGGGCACAATTCAAGGTGTTGGTTATTACCTTTAAAGCCCTATATGGCTCAGGGCCAGGTTATCTTCGAGACCGCCTTCTGCCACATAGCTCCCAGCAACCGGTAAGATCCCACAGGGTTGGGCTCCTCCAGGTCCCGTCAGCTAAACAGTGCCGGCTGGCGGGCCCGCGAGGGAGGGCCTCCTCTGGAGCCGCTCCGCCTCTGTGGAACCACCTTCCCCCCGAGGTCCGTACTACCCCCACCTTCCTGGTCTTCCGTAAAGCCGTTAAGACCTGGCTTTTCCGGCAGGCCTGGGACCAATAGTTGCCCTGA
>QLTV01002419.1:7141103-7188256 GCA_003457575.1 Thermophis baileyi | reverse complement strand
TAATAATAATAATAATAATAATAATAATAATAATAATAATAATAATAATAATAATAATAATAATAAGTACAAAGTGGGAACTGTGACAAAGCTGGGATAAGTGAAGTGCAGAAGTTGAAGGGATCCATTTCAAAACACTGCCTGAGAGGGGCAGGTTGCAAAAGTCCTCCTGAGGAAAAGTGTGCTCACAGTGTCTACTTGGAGCCATATAAAGATCAGCTTTGTGAAATCTCATTTATTGACTGCAGTTCTATGTAATTCAGAAAGTCCTTTAGCAAATTATATATGATCTTCATCCTTCACTAACAACTGAAAGCAGGCCAAAATATTTTTAATTCCCAACATAATGAACCATTGTATAAAGAATTAGAGCTGAAAGAGTACAGAGAAGAGCAACAAAGATGATTAGGGGACTGGAGGCTAAAACATATGAAGAACGATTGCTGGAATTGGGTATGTCTAGTTTAATGAAAAGAAGGACTAGGGATGACATGACAGCAGGTTTCCAATATCTTAGGGGTTGCCACAAACAAGAGGAAGTCAAGCTATTCTCCAAAGCCACCTGAAGGCAGGACAAGAAGCAATGGATGGAAACTAATCAAGGAGACAAGCAACCTAGAACTAAAGAGAAATTTTTGACAATTAGAATAGTTAATCAGTGGAACGACTTGCCTCCAGAAGTTGTGAATGCTCCAACACTTAAAGGTTTTAAGAAGAAATTGGACAACCATTTGTCTGAAATGGTATAGGGTTTCCTGTCTGAGCAGGAGAGTGGACTAGAAGACCTCCAAGGTTCCTTCCAACTCTGTTATCCTGTTATTCTGAAACCCAATTCAATACTTTTTAAGCAATTTAAGCAATTCAGTTGCTAAATTAATTAAACTATTGATTAAATCAGCATAAGTGCTAAGTTATCTTATTAAACTACAAGCTTGTTCCCTTTAATTATACATACACAGTACAGATAGACTTCAACTTATGTCTATAAATGAGCCCAGAATTATGGTCATAGGTTGGGCTGGACATTAAGTGGGTCACCACATGACCATGGACAATTTTAGGAGCGTTTTTGCAGTGTTTGTTACATGAACATGGTGGTTGTAAAGTGAATGCCATGGTCATTAAATACACATCACAGTCATTAAGCAAATCCATTGTTCACAAGAGGTATTTTTGGCTGGAAACCTGAAGTAAAAACTGGTTTCCAGCCAAAAAAAAAAAAAAAAAGTTGTAAATCATAGTCATGAGATCACAGGATGCTACAAACAGCTATAAATGTGGGCTGGTTGCTGAGTACCCAAAATGCAATCACATGACTGCAGGGAGGGCATTTTGATTCCAGTTCATAAGTAGCCCTTGGGAGGTCTGTCGTAACTTCAAAGGATCAATAAGCAATTGGTCATAAGTTGAGGACTACCTGTACTAGATTTACAGTTTGGTTTTCCTATAGGAACCGAAATAATAGCAGTTAGACTTATATACCGCTTCATAGTGCTTTACAGCCCTCTCTAAGCGGTTTACAGAGTCAGCATATTGCCCCCAACAATCTGGGTCCTCATTTTACCCACCTCGGAAGGATGGAAGGCTGAGTCAACCTTGAGCCGGTGAGATTTGAACTGCCGAACTGCAGCTAGCAGTCAGCTGAAGTCGCCTGCAGTACTGCACTCTAACCACTGCGCCACCTCGGCTCTTAAGTAAAAATAATATCATCTAATATCACCGCGGCTCCTGGTATGGATTTTCTCAGTCCTACTTCAGCTTTTTCATCACTAGACCACTCTGTCTGTCTATTAGCTGTGAAATGGGAATCTTCCTCTCACAAAAGAAGTGCCTACTGAAGACACACACTGAGATTTAAAGAAAAAGGCATATTAAAATATCTTTTAAAGCCTTTATTAATTTACAGCACCTACTGAGATGTGAAACCACAGCTTTCCAAGAAGTTTACTCATGGATAGATTGTGAAGAATAGCAGCATAAAGCAGGTCACTTTAAACTTGTTTTTGTGGTTCAGTAAATTGGAATACAAATCCATTTTGGTATGATGGTGTAGGCTAAAATGGAAGACAGTGAGTTCTAATCCTGTCTTAAGCACAAAATCAGCTGGGTGACCATAGGTCAGTCACTCTGCCTCAGCCCTGGGAAGGATGCAATGGCAAGCCATTTCCAAAAAAACTTTACCAAGAACAGGGACTATCTCAGGTAGTCATTAGGAGCTAACACTGACTTAAGGCCCCCTTTCACCCCAAATTGGATTACAAATATTTGTTTAAAAGCAGATATTTTCCAGTTTGTCCCCCACTTCAGAATTCAGAACTAGATTTAATCTGTATTGTGTAAAATAGACAAAAAAGGAAGAATCATTGTTACAGCTATTGCAACATTTGGGAAAAAAATATTTTTTATTTGCTTCAAAACAAAAATTCACAGCAGTTTACCCTGCCTGATAGAATTCTGACATTAGTATTCAGTCCTCAATGTGCAAAAATCTAATTTTAGTTAGATTTTTATACTCTTTTTTTTTACAGTTCTGCAATCATAAAGCCCCAGATCTACTTATGATGAACAAAGTATATATATTTAAAATAATATAAGAAAGATGATATAGATCATATGAAAGGTAGGAAAATAAGACACAGATAGTGAAATACAAGTGGATAGAAACATATCTGAAACATAACAGCATATTTAAAAAAAATTCCATTGTACCACTGGAAACTTTTAACATTATATTTCAAATTCATTTTGAAACAAGAAAACACAAATGTCTCTGTGGAACTCTAACCTGAAAGTACTTCATTGACATGATACAAGTTGCTATGAAAAACTATAGACAATAAACAGATTAAATCAACATTTGAAGTTATACATCGTTAAAATATTAACTCCAACATACAAAAATCCAAAATTTTTATAGGACATGGTTTCATGTATAAAATTGTAATCAAAAATTAATTCCCATTTTAAATTAAAGTTTACGCTATATTTGGTGATCAATTTGATACTGGTTAGAGATTGGAGAAAATGAGTAGCTTTGCTCCAAATTTCAATTCATAGTATTTTACAAGTTTAACTCATTCCAGAAATGTGTCTCTGGCTTGAAATTTGGCTTCTTTGATTATCCGCCAAGTAAAAAGGGTAGTGGAGTTTCCTTTAGCACAATAAACGAGATACTTTCTTTTCTCACAGGGTATATATTGACTTTTTTACTTTGAAGATAGCTTACAATAATATCCTAAAAGTCATTCAAGAAATAAACCTATTATAACCAGAAAGATAGCCGTCTTACGTTTTCTGTATATCACCTTCTCAAATGGACATGGTTTTCTAATATTATCTAGCAGACTGCTACATCTCAGATTTCAGAGAGCAGCAAGCTCCAAAGAACAATCATTTCTGATCTACGTATTGGTCTGAGAAGTACAAACTAGGTCAACTCATTTAAAAAAGGCAGCATGGGAAATGGTTTCTTATCTCTGCCAGAAAAGTTGCTTAAGACTTACTAACACCTTCACTGCAAATGTGACAGCAGCATGATCAGAGAAATACCCTATTTCCTAAATTCAAGGGTAGCTTCTCATTATAAAGTTTCTGACAATATGTACGTCTGTGTGTTTGTGTGCATGGGCAGAAGGCCTCTTGGATGAGGCCTGCAAAATAGAATTATTGAGTGAATAGTGAGCAATTCTAGGATATGGCATAACTAACCCAAGCTTTCTGTATAGATTCCACCTGTCAATTACTTCGGTTGCCCTTTTACAGACAAAAGGGATTTTTCTGTTCATTTTATACAGACCCGTTGACCTGTAAACCTGACATTTACTGTTACACACTTAGGAACATTTCAACTTCTATCTGAGATTCATGCTTCAACTTGGTGGATCAAAGGTCCAAGCAAATGGAAGTGGCACCTTAAAAAAAAACAAATCAAGGAGGAAATGCTATTATCAATATGGTTGGTTATGCATTTAAATAATATATGATGCTAAAGACACTTTTATGTCAGGAACAAAGACTATGAACTTTCAGCCAAAATCTTACATTTCATCACTGTTCAAAAGCATCAAAAATGTGTTCTTCTCTCACAGCAAGAAAAGGATATGCAAAGTTTATTATTTGTTGATGTATACTTCCTAGTTCTGAAACAAAACAAAAAAAACGCATTCCCTTTTTCTTCCAAATGTTGTTGCTGCCTTTTCTTTTTCCTACTATTTGAACACCTGGAGAATTTTCAAATTGTGCCAATGGGAAGTCTTCCAAAATCATCTGAGAATATCTCATCATAATTTTGCAGAAGATAATTGCTTCAAACTGCTAAGTCAGACAAGTTGTAAGAACTAAGGCAGACTTTCTTTCTTTCTTTCTTTCTTTCTTTCTTTCTTTCTTTCTTTCTTTCTTTCTTTCTTTCTTTCTTATTAATTAATTAATTAAAAATAATCATTATACTTTTGAAGAATATACAGTATCCGAGAACCAAGAGTAAGAAATTGTAGAACAAGCTTCCATATATTTAGGAGCAAAGAAACTTTAAAAAAGAGAAGAAAAATATTTAAAAACTGATTTAATATATTAAATTACCAACTTCAAATCGCTGGGCCACTAGGAACACTGACCTTAAGGCTCTTTCAGACTGGCAATAACTTCCCAAATGCCCAGCTACAAACTGAGATCCTTTAATATGGTAGAAACCATACCTGGAACTTGATTTCTGCTTATGAGTTCTTAATCACTCTGGAGTGCTGCATTTGGGAGCTTTAATTTGATAATGTTCTACCCAAAAGGATCATTTGAAATGAGTTATAAAGTTTTCTGCTTCTCTGATATTAAAGATGATCCTCAGATGTGGTGCCACACAATGTTTTGTGGGAGACCTGATTGCCATATTGGGAGAAGACTTGGCATATGCTGTCTTGGCTTAGGAAGATGTAAATGCAGACTTTCTTTAATGTGGGGAATGTGACCAATTCCAATTAGGTATTATGAATGTCTGATAAGATATTATTGGGTACAATTAAAGAAGGTTTGTGTAACTTGCGATCAAACAACTAACCACTTCACCCGTCTCAATTACAGCCATCTTTTTCCTCATCTGATCAGTATTTGTTAGCAATAGCTTTCATTTGCTTTATCTTTTGTTGCTGATCACTAATGCATACTTCCCAATTTAGGCTTGCTTCTTAGAAATATAAATATCTCATTCAAGGAAAATAAAAAGCAGAAGGATATGTCATGTTCTTACTGAAGAAATGCACTGTTAAATGTTTCAGTGGTTCATGCCCTGTGACTAGCAATCAGCTTTCATTGTGTCATTTCCAAAGTGAGGGACCAAATTGGAAGCATATCTCCTGGACTTTTAAAAAAAAAATGTTTCCAGCGTTCCTTGTATAGCAGAATGAACTTCATATAAGCACAGGGTTTAAACCATTTATGTTCACTCCAGAAAGCAGAAATTTAATTTGGTTTAGGAATCAAAAACTAAACATGGCTGGGTAGGAAACAGAGAGGTTTTGAAATAATGCTTCTCAGTGATGTATTCAAGAGCAAAGTACGGAGAAACTACATCTTACATGTCATTTAAATAGGGTTAGCAAGAATATATTTTTCCTTTTTATTCAAAAGTCATAGCACGATACTTGAAAAATAGGTATGAGAACTTTAACTCTGAGCTTCCTTTAGAGCAGGGGTGTCAAACTCGCGGCCTGCAGGCCGGATGCGTCACACACTGGCCACGTCCATGCCCGGTTTAGCAAAGGGGAAAAAGTCACGATATGTCACGTGATGACGCTGTGACGATGCGAATTTGACACCCCTGCTTTAAGAGAGTGTAATTTGTTCTTATGCCTTCAATTTAGTTTGCCAAAAAGTGATACTTTTAAAAGCAGTGAAGCAGTTTGGGATAATATAAATTGGTGAAACAGCCCCATCACTCCCAAAGTAGAGGACAAAAATTTTTCCTTCCCAAAGGCCGTGAGAGGACTGGCTTTCTTCCCTGATATGAGTCTTAGTTCTGATGGGTGAGATGGATTTGTTCCGACTTCTGAGAAGTCATCTTGAATAAGTGTTCCTTTAAATGGTTGTATATAGGTGACATGCATTCCTACGAATCTCACAACACTCTTTTAGAAAATGCTAAAAGCTGTGATAGAGAGTAGCCTTTGACAATGGGAAGGAAGCAGGCCTTCTTTGTCATGGCCCTTACCTCTGGAACAATATCTTCCTGAAATATGGATGGTTCTCTCTCTCCTGGTGTTCCAAAAATTATTCCAGATCTTTGAACACAAACCTGGGGTTAATATGCTGTGACTATTGGTTGTGCTAGTCAAGGCTACCTGTGTTGTCGTCATCATCATCATCATCGTCACCATCACCATCATTTTAGCCATTGTCTATCCACTGCAGGATGAAGGCCTCTTCAGCATGTTTCCAACCAATAAGGTCCTGAGCTTTCTTTTGCCAATTGGGCCCACAATACTTGCTGATGTCATCGATCCATCTTGTTTTAGGTCTCTTTTGTGGATGATTTTTATCAAGTGGGATCCATTCTATGTGTCAGGTTCCAAGTAATGCACCCATTACAAATCGAACTCCGAGGCATCGTGTTTCCTCAAAGAACAAATTTATTTAGATACATCATCTTGGCACTAACTAGTGGAAAGCCAATACTAATGTTCCCGCACTTTCCACTCCAATATAAGTAAGAGTTTCTCCTTTTTCCAAAACCATATGTCACATTGTCCAACCAGGATGGCAGCTGGTTGCTTGACGACCTCTCCTCCTCCTCCTCTGGTCAGCCATCCATTGGAATGTGTCTGACTCATCAGCTAGCTATGTTTTGTCTCTCCCCCCTTCAGCTCCCGACTGTGTCAACCTGAATTCCTGTGAGTATAACCCAGGATACAAACAACCCCACAAACCGATCATGTTCAGGCTTGACACTATGACTGCCTTGGTCCACCTGCTGTCAGTTCTTCTTGCTATGTGACCAGCCCATTTCCATTTCAATTCTTTTACACTTTTGATGATATTGTATACTTTTGTTTGTTCTCTAATCCATGTGCAGATCTTTCTATCTTGTCTTGTAATGCTGAGCATGTATCTTTCCATGGCACTTTGTGCCACTCTTAGCTTTGGTATCAATTGTAAGGTTAGTGTCCATTTTTTTAAATTAGTGTTGTTGTATGTATGTTTTTTAAAATTGGTTTTATTGTTTTGGGATTTGCTGAGCTACCCTGAATATACCAGAATGGGTGGCTAAAACAAATTTAAATAATAATAAGCACTATATGAACACTATCGACATTGACAAATTCACCATCAGTCAATTGCAAAAGGCAGTTTTACTTGGAACAGCTTATAGTCTGCAACAATACCTTTAACAATATCAAACAACATCTACCAATCCCAGGTCCTTGGAAAGGATTCAATAGGTGGATAAAAATGCCAAAAATGCCAGTCTAAACATCTGGCTAACTGTGTGACCAATCACAATATAGAATAAACTGGTTGCATTTGTGTATAAACCAATATCTATCTGTCTGGGATGGAAGCATGGGAATTCAGATCAGAACCACAGTACATGGTAAAGAGTACCCATGGGGCGTTTTCCTGATGAATAATTATTTTCCTCTTATTGATTATTTAATTCAAGACAGAATCAGAAGACATATTCCAGGTTTTTTTTCTAGGGTAATGAACTGAACAAACAGCTTTCGTTGATAAAATGAGAGAACAATGTGTTCAATTTAAAACATACAGAGAATAAATCTATTCACACAGAGATTCATCTTATTTCTAAAACCTTGTGTGATCTTCACTCCCATGCACATGCACAGCTCTTTGGCAGGTGGAGTGTTTCATGGTGCAACATGGAATCATCTCATGCTTAGGGGTCATAGCAGAGAAATGCAAATTAACTGGGGAATGAAGGTGCCAACAATAACTTAAATATAATGCAGCCTATACCGAGATTAACTTGACACTATTATGCATATTTTAATTGTGTAGCTTGTTCTCAAAAGAAGCAACTGCATGATTAATCACTCATTTACAGAGTGAAATTATATTTTCCTCCTTGCAAAGTTGCTTCTTAGCTGTATCCTGGTGGCAAAACGAAGGAAAACCGTAGCTAACAAAACTTTAGGAAAAAAAACCAGAGTCATCTGAAATAAACCCAGCTTTATGTTTTTTGTTTTGTTTTGTTTTTTTTTTTTGTTTTTTTTTTAGTATCTGTAAATTGTTCTGTCAGGAATTTTCTGTAATAATTAGCATGAGAAATATCCTTGATGACATTTAACCACATAAAAGAGATCTGCATTTCCTCCATCAAAGAGCATATTTATGAACTAAAACTCCAAAAGCTGAATATCGACTATTATTTTAGTGATAATTTCCAGATATAATTTTTAGGATTTGTAATATTTAATTTCTAGAAACACTAATAGCAAAAACTTTCCATTAGAATTCTGCCACTTTCCACACACACAAATATATGAAAGAAAAACTGGTGAAAAACAAACATATGAGGAGAGGTGCTATTCAGATATGAAAGGGGATAATACTGTACACTGCAAAGAAATATGAATAAATTTATCTTTTGATCTTTACCTAACATTTCTATGAATGGTGGATAGAAAAATACCATTCTTGAATCAGAAGCCATTATATCAATTGCCTTTCTCATTTATTTAGTGATTATGATGATCCTTCGCAAACTACAGTGAGAATATATAATGCATTCCTTTCATTTCATCATGGGTCATAAGGCCATATAGATTTACTGAAGCAATTAATGTGTCTCTTTTCATGCCTTTAGAATTAATTCCCCCCCCCCCAAGGTAAGGAAATGCAAAGTCCAAAAGGTGTTCATCTGCATGATTTTTGCATGAGCTATTTTTATTTTAGCAAGTGTCCTTTTCATAAGCTCTCCTCTACAAACCGTTGTCCTCATCACCTTGCTTTAAATGTCCTGGGTTTCTCCTTAATAGTGTTATGATTAATCTCCCAGGCCATTCAAGGTTTAAAACATCATCTTGAACTGACCTTGGGAAGAAACTGACATCTACTAGTGTTGTCTTGAGACTTTGAGCAGCTCTTCTATATGCCTAGCAGACCTGTTGATATCAAGGGTGGGTTCTGACTTACCTCGCTGCCGGTTCGCTTCCTCCCGCGCCACGCACGCATGCACAGTGCTGAAAATCCAGCTTCTGCGCATGCGCAGAAGCAAAAAAACAGCTTCTGCACGTGCGCAGAAGCGAAAAACAAGATGAGCTGGTTCGGGGGGGGTGTCCAGCCGGCCATCGCTGCCGGTTTGGCGAGCAGGGGGAAATTCCCGCTACCAGTTCTAAAGAACCGGTCTGAACCGGCAGGAACCCACCTCTGGTTGATATGCTTTCAACTTGAAATTCTTCCATTAATTGGGCTAGTGTAAAGCAATCCTATTTGTTTATTTGTTCTAGTAGAATAGAATTTCATTTGTGCCTTCATTTGTGCGCAGAAGCGAAAAACAAGATGAGCTGGTTCGGGGAGGGGGGTGTGTCCAGCCGGCCATCGCTGCCGGTTTGGCGAGCAGGGGGAAATTCCCGCTACCAGTTCTAAAGAACCGGTCTGAACCGGCAGGAACCCACCTCTGGTTGATATGCTTTCAACTTGAAATTCTTCCATTAATTGGGCTAGTGTAAAGCAATCCTATTTGTTTATTTGTTCTAGTAGAATAGAATTTCATTTGTGCCTTTTTAAAATCACTTCGGAATTCAGAATTCATTTTTGTCTATAGTTTTCCTTAACACATAAAAGCTGAGAGAAAAGGAGGGAAGGAAACATGATGGAAGAAAAGATAAGAAAGAGAATTCTATAACCAAAGTCATTACAGCATTTTTTTTTGGGGGGGGGAGATAATTGAATGAGAACATGTGGACAATGCCACTAATAGTGGGAGAAAGGAATATGCTGGAATAGCAATAGCACTTAGACTTATATACCGCTTCACAGTGCTTTACAGCCCTCTCTAAGCAGTTTACAGAGTCAGCATATTGCCCCCAACAATTTGGGTCCTCATTTTACCCACCTCAGAAGGCTGGAAGGCTGCGTCAACCTTGAGCCAGGTGAGATTTGAACTGCCAAATTGCAGGCAGCCGGCAGTCAGCAGAAGTAGCCTGCAGTACTGCCTTGAAACCACTGTGCCACCATGGCTCATGTAAGATAGTGTGACCAAAGTCATTTTGTCCATAGTCACCCACATATCTAGCCATGCCATTGAATGATGCTATTCTTCATTATATTAATTTCTTCTCTTTGTAACAAATTTATCCAAGGTATAGTATTTATTTTTATGTAACAGTATCTTCTTGTGTGCAACATTCAGAAGCATATATGTTTTTTTAGACAAATCTCTCATAAATAATTGAGTTTTATTCAGATGTTTTGACAAGAGAAAGATTAAAATATGAGTAGATTGGACTCAACATTGCTTATGGCAGATAACACTTTTAGGGGTCTTGAATGCCATCCCACAGAAAGCCATTTATGACATCTTTCACACCTCTATCAGTGTGTGATCGTGTTTAAAGATAGTCTCAGATGTAACACATTATAGTAATCCATGTGGAATGGTTCATTTCTTTTTTATTTGCATTCAGGTGAGTGTTGACTCCTGGTAACTGCCTGAACTAGTCCCTGCAGCTTTCAGGACAAGATTTTTCTGAAATAGTTTGCCCTTGTCTCTTTCCTGGGGCTGAGAGAAAGTGACTCATCCAAAGTCACCCAGCTGACTTTGTATTGAAAAGGGGATTAGACCTTGTGGTTTCCTGGTTTCGTATCTAATGCTTTTCTAATCATGACACCAAACTGGCTATCTTTTGGAATAATACTGGAGCACTAATCTGTTCAGTCCACCACACAGAATGAAGCATTGCAGGTATATTGCCTCATCTGAGAAAAGTCATGTTATTTGCACATCTCATGAGCCTTTAATATTATGGTGATCTTGTGATTCTGCTTTACAAGGAGCGGAGCTATTTTAATAACAGTCCGTATTTGATCTCCTAATATTGGAGAGCCATATATGAACCATGCAATCCAATAACAATTTATATCCGCTGCTCAGCATGTCCGTGCCTTTAACTGGCTTTGATGAAAAGGCAAATTAAAGTTCATGGTTATGCCTTAGTTAAATCATAACTAAACTCTGATAAGTAATCATAAAGCATGCCTTTATGGATAAAAAGTATAGCAACATTTGCAGAATAGATCATGTTCGTGTCAGAAGAGTGATGATAAAAATAATTAATTTTCTATAGCATCTTTTTTAAAAAATGACTCTTCCAGACTGGAAGCAGTCCTATCTTGGCAAAAATGTTGATACAGTATAAATGGCTAGAAGTTCCTAAGTGGTTCATCCCTGGATTCTTTTAACCCCTGTCTAGTTTATTCAAGTTTTGTATGCAGTTCCAATAGAATAAGGCAAGTCCGATACACATTTCAGTTCCTGAAACATTTACATGCAAGCCCATCCTTCATACCAACCCCTTTGTGAGTGAAACAGATGTTTCTGGCAGAGATGCTGGAGCCATGTTGAATAAATTGGAGCACAATTTCCTGGTCCACATTCATCCAGTATTACATCATTCCATCCCATGCCTAATGTCCCTCCAAAGACAGTGTCACGGTTCCAAACCAAGCCAGCAAAAGAAGAGGCCACACTGTGAGTAGAACGGGTCTCTTTATTGGAATCTCAGCTTGGCACGTGGTGAACAATAAAGTAAAAGGGTTTCTAGCCAGCATTACTGGCTTCTGCTAGCCAGCTGGCTATACAGACTCAGCACGCTCCACCCTCCTGTTCCTGGTTGCTCCCGGCTGGCTCCAGCAAGTACTTTTTTGGCCCGGCTCCAGCAAGCACTCTTCAAGCCCGGTTGCTCTCTGGCTGGCTCCAGCAAGTACTCTTCAGGCCTGGATGGCTTCTGAACCGACCGCAGCTGGCTTGCCTTCCTGGCTCCTCTCCCAGCATGAGTCCCATCACCCATCTGTGGCCCCATGCATCCCCCTCTCCCTATGCGTGTGTGGCAACTCCAAAAGGGCGCATTGTGGCCACTTTGAACTGCGTGCTGTCTCGGACATTGACAGACAGACTGTTTCAATATTCCTGTTGGCTGAAAATATGAAGTGTGATCATAACAAATCTGGGGGTCACTGAGTTAGGTAGACTATACAGAATAGTCCACCACAAACGAATTACGATCTTCAATCAGGTCAGTTTTACTTCATATCAGGACTTTGATTCAGCGTTAAACCGATGACTCAAGTGAATAAATAGTCTCCTCCAATATTGGCAAGACTTAGAACTGCGCATCATCCTACAGGCTTCTATTTGCTTCCCCGATATATAACTAGATACTGGATCCTGCAGTGCAAGAGATGTGTTTTGGAGACCTATTAAGAGTTTAATCATTAACAGAAAAGTACTAAAACTTGCAGCATTGAATTAATTAGCTTGGTAGCAGATTTCCCAGAATAGTTGACACACTGGAAAGACGTACTCCTTTCCTTTTGTTACACAATGAAAAGTGTGCCTTTTCTAAGACAGTACTTGCCATGACACATTCTTATGTTGTCTGAAAACAAGAAGTTAGATCTAGAATATTCTTCCCCATAGGAAAAAAAAATTCTTCCATATATAGAAGAGCAGCAAATGAGTCATGTAAGTTTTAATCACACACAAACTTATTGCATCCTTTGGCAGTGTTCAGATGACAGAGGTGTAAAGAGAAATCAGTAAAAATAGCCTCTTCATTTCCTTGGAGAGAACATTCTGTGGGCAGAATTCTATAACACATACAACAACACCCCCTCTCCCAAACTCCCTCCTGACTAGCTCTTTTTATTTGGATGGACATTGTATGATGGCTTTGCAATTAAAACACAGTTGATCTAAAGTGACAACAAGTTTTATATTAATAACATGCTTTCATATTAAAAGTTTAGGCTCAGCGTATGTATCACTATTCTTGAAGTTTCCCAACCAATAAAATCAGTTCCTTTCTCATAATTTTAAATTTTGAAACACCATCTGCAGTATTAAGAGATGTTCAGTGAGTCTCTGGCTAAAACACAGAACTTGACAGTCTAATATTTATCTTCTCTATGGGGATGTGGATTTTCATTATAAGGAATTTAGTACGGCTTTTGAAGAATTGTTCTAGAAAAAATGGAAAGCATTATCAGTGATAGGGAATGAATAGTTGAGTCCCCTTAGGAACACACTGTGAAAGACAATGGATTCCCCTTAGAGAAAAAAAAAATATTTGTTCCTTACTAATTGCTACGCATCCATGGCAATTTATTTATTTATTTATGTATGTATGTATGTATGTATTTATTTATTTATTTATTTATTTATGAGATTTATATTGCCACCTATTCGCACATGGCGACTCAAGGTGGCTTACAAGATTATCAGTAAAACTAATAAAAAATCAAATAAATTAATGTAATAAAATCACCCCCCACCTCCCGCCCCAGCCACAACACATCACACGAGCCATTTCATGGGCTCCATCCTACTCTGCGTTCCCCAGGCCCGCTGGCAGAACCAGGTCTTCAGCACCTTCCGGAAGAGTGTTAGAGTGGGGGCCATTCTAATCTCTGGGGGAATGATGTTCCAGAAAGAAGGAGCCACCACGGAGAAGGACCTTCTTCTGGGTCCCACCAAGTGTATCTCCCTAGGGGATGGGACCTGCAACATTCCTTGCTTCCCCACTCTTCTTCCTAGACCTAGATATCATAAATAAAGCTGAACATTTTGGTGAGAAATTTTACTTCCTTCTCAAAGGGTTCTGTAATGTGCTATACACATTGATGATATTATGTGAGTAAACATTATTTTTAAAGGAACAATAACATGTAGAGATAGTAATAATGGCATTCCATTCATATTTTTTGGCATGGCAAAACTTTTAAAATGGAACCATGTTAACAACGCAAATCAATGCATGTTTACCCAGATGTTGATCCAGGGGTGGGTTCTACTTACCTTCCCTACCGGTTCGCATTGCGTCAGAAGTGCATGTTTTGCACGCGCTTCGCTCGCTCGTGCGCCCCATCACATCACGCAAATGACCCCATCATGTCACGCAAATGACCCCAGAGGGTTCTTTGCAAGCCGTTTTCAAGAAGCAGCAACCAGAGAACTGGTTCGGGGGTGTGGCCGGCCAGACATCGGTGAGCGGGGGCTAATTTCCGCCACCGGTACGGGAGAACCGGTCCAAACCGGCAGCAACCCACCACTGCGTTGATCCTATCAATCTCACTTGGGTTTACCCCAGATACATACTTATATATTTATAAGATTTATAAACCGCCATGCTCCAAAACCTCAAGAGATACATAAATTTGCAACTTCAGTGTTAATGCAACATATTTAGTTTAATGTGACTTGTAGTCATTACTCAATTTTAAATGAAACAGATAACACTTCCTTGTTTATTAAGCTTGTGATACACATACGACAACTTTTTTAGGAAGCAATTGTTGATTTTTAACTGTGAACTTTATTTCTGATCTTTAAAAATAATTTATACAAGAACCATGCACAAAAAGCACAAGCATAGATATATGTGGAATAAATAAATAAAAATTGGTATATCAGCTGAACAATAAAACAAACCAGAATATTAGAATAGGATTTACCCTTTGATGTTTCTTTAACTAAACAACTATTTTAACTTGTTTAAAATGGAAATGAATAGAGTCCCTCTTTGAGGGAGATGGACTGTTCAGAAATGTGAAACATGCATGCATACATACATGTATGTGGAAACGTTGTCATTATAGCTTGAAAGTGATGATTATCTGTTATAAGTCCAAGTGATCCTACATGCAGATGCTTTTTATTGGTTTCATTGGGGGTTTCTGGTCTTTTCCAAATATTTAAAAAGTTGGTTGTATAGGGTGTTCCATTGTCATGGCAGAAATCTATCATGAACTTAAAAGATAAGGGACCTCTGGCAAGCTGGATATTTCTAAATTATAACTTTCAATTCCTCACAAATGATCACAGGGGCTGGGGCTACTGGGGATGGCAGCTGAGGAACATTTGGAGAGCCAGATTACCCATCTGGTTAGTCATATACTATTACCACCCATGGTGCTGGCACTTATAAATCTGACTATCAGAAATCTTACTTGAATCTCTGACTAAGAAATTATAGGCTTTCTTCTAGTACAGGGCTGTCAAACTCCCGTCCTGCGGGCCAGATGCGTCATGCACTGGCCACACCCACGTCTGGTTTAGTGAAGGGGAAAAAAGTCCTGACACGTCACGTGATGCTGCCGTGACTACATGAGTTTGACACCCCCGTTCTAGATGGTCATGACTTTTTATTTTTTTTACTGGCTTGGGATAAAAAGTAAGTAAATAAAAAATAAATGCATAATTATGCATTTAAGAATTAAGAATGAAAAGGAAGGAAGAAATTAAATAGAAATAAAAGAAACTACTAACTGAATATTGGAAAAGGAGGAAACATCTTTCAGTTGTGGGTAACTATCAGGGGTGGGTTCCTCCCGGTTTGGACCGATTTGCCCGAACCGGTAGCGACCCGCTGGTGACATCACGATGACGTCAGGATCGGTCGGTGCCGGTCCATGGGGGCCGCCATCTTTTTGTTTAATTTTTTTTAATTTTCTTTTTAATTTTTTTTCCTTCTGAGTATGCGCAGAAGCCGACCTCTGACACTGTGCATGTGGTCGCCATCTTTTTTTTTGGCTTTTTTTGGGGGGGGTTGTTACTGCGCATGCATGCACACGCACCCACAAGGCACGCCCACGCGGCGCGGGAGGGAGCAAACTGGCAGCGAGGTAAGTTGGAACCCACCCCTGGTAACTATGTACTCATAGCATGCAACGTACAGCATGAAATAAACAATTCTGACCACAGAGGTCAGACACAAAAACAAAGAAAGGAAATCAAAGGAATTGCACTGAAACACACATAAGAATAGCAACAACTATTTTCAGCAGGGAAAACAATAAGAGTCAGCAAAAACTAAAGAAAAGAAAACTTGGGACAAGAACCACAACCGCAAAGTAAGCATAATGAAGACAGCATAAAAGAATGGCATCTGCACACAGTTGTCTAGACATATTCTTCAATAATAAAAATATTGCTAGCAATGTGAGTTTAATTGCATGGTTCAAGTTCCTCCTAGGGAAACATGTAACAGTAGAGAAAGGTATCAATTAACCAAGACCCAGAAATGTCAATCATAGCAACTGCTAATTAGAGAACATTTTTAAATAGGAAATGTGGTTTCTGTGGGTATCATATGACCATCTAGAATTGGGTGATCCTGTCTCATTGCTTGTTCAATAAACATTACCAGTATCTTGTGAAAAGCTTTTTTCTTAAATTTTACATCAAAATCTCATGATTTTGATCCGTGAGTGATTAAAATTTCCCATAATTCATTTCCTATTCATAAATAAAGTTTGTATAGCACTTTTTTTTAACATTTGGGTTTTATTTTGTTTTTGCTTTTCAAGTGTGACCCGAATACTAAATATTACAAACCATGATGCTGTAGAAACCTTTAAAGATGAAGGGGGACATTTGGAGTTCAACTAGACAACCACATAATTTAACTGTCCTCTGCTGTAGAAAATACATATTCGCTATATAATTTGCCCCAATTGCCAACCCCTTTTGTCACAATAATATGGCTGGTAATTGGGGTTGCCCTCACAATTTTAATGCAGCATAAGTTAAGGAAAGTAATTGGCAGATTCCCTCCTCTTACCTCCACTCCATTCAAGCATTAGCTTCTGATGGGGGGGGGAATGCCAGTCACTCTCTCTAATGTTGGGTGGGGTACGGTGGTGATGGTGGGGTACATAGGAGCTTGGAATGATGCATTTGGCTACCTGTCATTTGTCATTAATGTGCACAGATACAGAGTTGTTCCATGCTTTTGTATCTTTGAAACACCACACAGTCCAAGTCCGCAAAATAACCTGCTAATATGTTACAGGCACAGATGAGGGACACAGGATGAAGGGGGGAAAGCAACTATTAACAAATGAGATATGTCTTCAATAAATGTTGTAAAGGAATGGCAGTCACAGCCGCAAATCCAGATCTGTCTTCTGACCAGCAATACCCGGTAGTTGCCTGTGGAATGATATGGAGCTGGAATGAAGTATTTATCCAAAACAATAAAAGTGGAAAAGATTTTTTTCCCTTCTGTTTAATCATGTCTGTTTCTCACAGACTTCCTGGACAAGTCCCTGTAGTCTTCTTGGCAAGGTTTTTCAGAAGTCGTTTACCTTTGCCTCCTTCCTTGGACTGAGAGAGAGTGACTGACTCAAGGTCACCCTGCTGGCTTTGTACTTGAGGTGGGACTGGAACTCATCGTCTGCTGGTTTCTAGCCAAGATGCAGCCCTTATTGTCAGAAACTGTGGAAAACTTGCAATGCACCCAGTTGTTGTGGCCCGCCAGCATCTCGCGAGGAGGCTGAGAGTCAACCAGGGCCTTCTGTACCTCCTGAGGAGCCCATCAGGGCTGAAGAAGAAGAGGAGGAGCCTCTTCTTCTCAATGCTCGGGCACGCAGGGCTGCTAGAAGGCAAGAGTGGCTACTCAGGAGGAGGTCTCCTCGAGAGTAGAGCTGCAGGCTAAGTGGCCACACCCTTAGACTATTGAAGCCCTGACCACGCTGAGCCTCATTGCAGGAAACAACGTTTGATATTACTCTTGATCTTTGTGACTCCAGTCTGCTCGTTTACTTGTTCCAGTACGGGTCTTGTTTCCTGCATTCCTAGCTCTGGGAGTATTGCCAAATACAGTCAGACCTACTCATATTATCTCTTGGACTCTGGCCAACTGTTAAGATTAGACATTTACATTTATTAGTAAAAGAACAGTGTTTTGCAGTTTGTGCGTATTATTGGTGGCTCGTCGCTGGGGCAGAACACCAGTGATGACCGAATCAAGAATATGCTGCAGAAGGAATCCAGATTCTTTTCCTAATTTAAATTAACCTTCTGTGTAGTAAAGTAACAAGGCTGTCTCAAAAGAAAGTTTGTCCTGTGTTTAAACACATATCTAGCACCATTTGTAAAGAATACTCAACCTATGTTTATAAGGGGCTTCCATGACATTTTACAAACACTTGAAAGCTGCAAGCCCAGCATTGCATGGGCAGATACCAGGAATCCAGTTTCTCCTGCCGCCCAATCTCAGCAGCCAGAGGGAAGAAAGTATGACTGGAGCAGCCTAATGTACCCAAGAGTTGTTGTGCAAATCCTATCCCTGGCTGTACCATCAACCACATTGTTGATAAGCATGCTAGATCGTGTTGAAGACAAATATGGTATTAGGAGAAGGCAAATGCTACCTTAAAACTGAAACAGCTAAACACAATTATAAACTGCCAGTTATGTCAATGAGCAATGAGACAAAGATAATATCATCAGGAGACAGCATTTAAAAAAACCCACCATGGTATATTTGTGCCATAGTTAGAGGGACAAGTGGATGAACCCTTTTACCTACTGCATCTAATAGCTTGGTTTATTACCTTCCTAGTATTTAAGTAATGATGTGAGGAATGTAATCACAAAGACTGGAACAATTAAACTTTGCCCTATTATTATATGAAGTGTGAGAATTCTATTTTCTTATTAACACTCACTTTTAATACATTATTTATTTATGATTGGTCGCACTGTCAGCCAGACACTTAGACTGGATTTGGCACTTTCAAAAAATGTTGAGATTCTTTTCTTTTCTGGCCATTTAAGGTGAATTATTCAACAGTGAAATAGTCTGGCTCCAGGAAGTGAGACGAGGCTATACTCTCTTTCCTTGTTTATTCAAATTGTATGTAGAATGCATGCTGAGGGATGCTGAATTGTGGGGGGGGGGAAGAGATGAGCATGGTTTTAAATTTGGAGATGCTGATGGATGCTGGATTGGGGGGGGGGGGGGGAAGAGATGAGCATGGTTTTAAATTTGGAGAAAGAAATATTGATAACCTCTGCTGTGCTGATGATGCTACTTTGATAGCTAGAGATGCAAATCATTAAAAATCTCTACAGGCCAAACTAGCATTAAAAGCTTAGCCTTATCAAAGAACTGATCAAGGAAATAGGCCTACAGTTAGAAAATACCATAAAGTCCTTGTTTTGCTTGGGAATAACTGAGGTGCTTATCTCATTAAAATTAAAAGATGGGGATTTATTTGAAAGGAGAAAAATAATGCACATACAGACGGCTAGGAAAATAGGAAACAACAACCCAAGATAGTTTCTATACTAATTAAATAGAAAGTCATCAAGAGAAGGTCTTCTGGTCTTGTAATTGCAGTGAGCAAATCTTGAAGTAAAATATACGAAGATTAGAAATCTGATCCTGTGATAAATGTGATAAAATCATTTTCTGTAAAAAGGAATCTGTTTCATTTTTCTGTTGGCAAAGAATTAGCATGATACAGTTTAGAATAATCTCTTGAAATGTTAATGAAATGTATATGGATCTTTCTATTTTTATCTTGAATAGACGATGTAAATTTATCTATCTATCTGTCTGTCTATCTGTCTATCAAATCTATATAGCTACCCATGTCATCGAAAGAACCCCATAGTATTTTAAAGTTTAACTTACTCATGAATTACTAGGTTTTTCTCAATTTTCTCAGTTGATTTCCACAATATAATAAAAATAGATATATACAGTAGAGCTTTTTAGGGTCATATTTAGCTGAGACCTGGTAATGATTCCTAAACTATTCTAGTCTTCAAGTTTATAACAGTATAACAGCAAGTATATACCTTGAAATTTCTGAGTGGAACATAAAGTGAAAGATTCACCAGACTCAAATCATATTCAAATCAACCGCAAGGTAGTAAACTCCAACAACATCTAAGAAAGCATAAATTTTAAATCAAATAACTCTTCCCAGCTGAAGAAACTCAAGTTTAAGGTAGTATTATTGATTTAATTCTGGATACCTTTGAGCTTTTCCTCCAATATCAGCTCTATAGTGGCAGACCACTAAATGTTCATATATAAGACCCAACTCTCAAAAGTAAAATACGATTCAAAAACTGAACAATCTGCTCAGTATTCCAAAAAAATTGGCAATGTTGATTGGGATTATGGTTATTTAGAGGGTCTAGATTGGTGAATACTACAGAACGTGTGTGGGACTAACCAGCAATATTTTAAATACCTTTTATATATACTAGGAGCAGGGGTGGGTTCTAACTTACCTCGCTGCTGGTTCGCTTCCTCCTGCGCCGCGTGGCCACGCCTCGTGGGTGCGCACGCACTTCACTCGCGCGTGCACGCATGTGCAGTGCCAAAAAATCCAAAAAAAAATCCAAAAAAAAAAAAAAGCCAAAAACAAGATGGCAACGCATGGGCAGTGCTAGAATTCGGCTTCTGCGCATGTGCAGAAGAAAAAAAAATTCCAAAAAAAAGAGATGGTGGCGTTCATGGACTGGCACCAACCGAACGGGCTCCATGACGTCACCAGCGGGTTGCTACTGGTTCGGGTAAACCGATCCAAACCGGGAGGAACCGACCTCTGACTAGGAGCCCTGGTGGTGCAGTTGTTAAAGTATACTATACTTTACTGGAGTTTGAGCTTTAACAACTGTTCCTAGGGTTCCTAGTCAGAGGTTGTCTCAGTCTTCTATACCTCTGAGGTTGGTAAAATGAGAAGCCAGCTCTTTGAGGACAATATGCAAATAATGCTGACATTGTAAACTACCCAGAGAGTGCTATAAAGCCCTATGGGGCAGTATGTAATTCTAAATGCTATTGCTATTTGCAGATCCTGATCCATCCTTCTCATCTTCCTTTGCTCAACAAGGCAGGTAAACTGCCACTGCTGCCAATTCTGCTTCTATCTCAAAAGCACATTTATGGCAAATGACTTTCCATGTACTCCAAAATGGCTTTAGTATCAACATCCACCTGCTTTGTTGCCTCTTGCCAGTGTGGCCTCTTGCCAGTGTGGCCAGGTGCCAGGCAGTGGATGGCAATGCTAGCCGCAGTTCCTGATAGCAGCACCTTGTGACACTGAAATTAGCCACTTATCTGCCAGACCTGCCTAGGACCTATCCAGGAATGCCTTACAACAATTGTACAGCTGTCCAATGCATCAACAGTATTCCAAAAACAAGCCATCATGGTTATCCAATACGTTCTGCTTAATTATCTTGAAGAAAATGGATACTAGTATGGTGCCAATTTATTCCTCACTTAATGATTTTTAAACCTTCCACACCATTTGAAGTGAAGACATTTAAAGGGGGGGTGGGGAATAAACATGCAGGGGAAAAAAGGAAGTAGTTTAAACTAGAGCCCTTTCCAGTACAGCATTCAAAAATAAATGGCAAGATAATCAGATATTTGAACAGGAATTTAGCTAACTTGCATGCCTTGCTTAAATGATTTTAAAACCAGAAAATACACAGCACTTTATTATGCATGTATAATAGCTTCACGTAATCATTCAGCTGTCTTTAGTTGTTTGCCCACTAGATGTTGGCTGATCCAATGCATCTGGAGGACACAGTTGGAAAAGGCTTGTAGGTAAGCATATGGTGTAGTATATTAGAATCACAGAATGAAAGAGCTGGAAGCTGCCTTATAGGACGTTAGTCTAATCTTATGTTCAGTGCAGGAATTCACTAAGCCAGCATGTTTCAAAGTGTGTGTTGCAACATTTGGGAGAGGGGGGGGGTTGTCACAAGACAATCAATAGGGATTTGGAGGAAGTGTCTTCCTAACAAAGCTTCTCAAGAGGGTTTGCCAGTTTGATGGGAAAACACAATGCAAAATATTCAGAGCGCTGAAGAAAGCCTAGGTGTTTCAGTTTGCCTTTCAAAAGAACATTGAACCTGAAGGGCAGGAGGCTTCTGTGCAAAGCTCTAACTATCAATTCTGACCCTCAATCTGCAGAGGGATGACCCAGGGGAATGCGGGGAGGGGCTGTAAGGCTGGAACAAGAAGGAAAATGTACAAGTTGGGGGAGAGATTTACAAGCATCAGGCTAGAAGAGAGAGAGAGAGAGAGAGAGAGAGAGAGAGAGAGAGAGAGAGAGAGAGAGAGAGAGAGAGAGAGAGAGAGAGAGATTTCAATTGTTATTATTGTTTTAATAACTAATGGAGTCATTTTTAATTAAATAGCAGATGAGAGGAGCAGGAGGAGGAGGAGGAGATATTTTCAATATTCTAACTTTCAGCACCTTTACACCTTTATTATGCTTCAGAAAAAATCTGGCAGCTATACCCCTACAGTCCTACTTAGGATGGTATAAAATCTACAGGTAGACCTCAATGTATGTCCACAATTGAGCCCAAAAATTTCATTGCTAAGCAAGGCAGTTGTTAAAGTGAGCTTTGCCACATTTTACGACCTTTCTTGCCACAGTTGTTAAATGAATGTCCAAAATCTGGGACCTGTTACGTCTGTAGGATTGAAATCTGGCAAAGTTGTGGCCACTTCTGAGATGCCACACTGCCTCAGTCAGCCACAATAATGTGATCATTTTCAGTGCTCCCTGCCAATCTCCTACAAGGAATGTCAATGGGGAAGACAGCAGGAAGTTGGAAATTGCTTTTGCTCCCACAGCTTTTCTGTCCTTGGTCATTCTATTTAAGTATGGAAATATCTCCAAAAGATTGACCCAAAGGGTCACAGGTTGTCTAGTTTTAATTAAAAACTCCATATTTGAATTTATATGTTTCTCATGGACTGCAGAATAGTATGAGATTATGTTTCTGCTAGGTCCTTTGCTTTAGGTTTAATTTGTAATTGCGTTAATGCCTAGAAATGTTAACCTGGACTATGCCTGAGAGCTTACCTCCGTATAACAGAAATAACAGAATAACAGAGTTGGGAGGGATCTTGGAGGTCTTCTAATCCAACCCCCTGCTCAGGCAGGAGACCCTATACCATTCTGGACAAATGGCTGTTCAATTTCCTCTTGAAAAACTCCAGTGATGGAGCACCCACAACTTCTGAAGGCAAGCTGTTCCACTGGCTTGCCTTCAGGTGCTTTGGAGAATAGGTTGATCCCCTCTTCTTATGGCAGCCCCTTAGATATTAGAAAACTGCTCTCATGTCACCCCTAGTCCTTCTTTTCATTAAACTAGACATACCCAATTCCTGCAACCGTTCTTTATATGTTTTAGCCTCCAGTCCCATAATCATCTTTATTGTTCTTCTCTGTGCTCTTTTCTGAGTCTCAACATCTTTTTTACATCATGGCGACCAAAACTGGATTCAGTATTCCAAGTGTGGCCTTACCAAGGCATTATAAAGTGGTGTCTCAAAGTCTCAGGACTGTATTTTTTTAAATATAGACAGGCAGTCTGTGACTAATATAGGAACCCCTTGTACATTTAAAGAATGAATGATGATGGTCTTATTAAAGCATATAAGCCAGCTTTGCTTTCCCCCAACAGTGCCAACATATTTGGTGGCTAAGTACTCCCCCCTCCTGCTGCAAATTCAGGGCTCTGGATATACACTAATATCCATGAGTGAAAGAAATATGTGGCCAGGATCCTGTCAATGAGAAGCTCAAGGGGTGTGCATTGGATTTCCATGAGGCCTCTTTTGTACTTTAAATACATGTATCCATCAAGTGTCCACAAAGGGATTGCAACCGAACCTGCAATCTGTGATTCTTTTCAGGCATTCTTTTGAGGCATGTGGGAATTATCTGACAATTCTTCTAGCATGCAGTCAGGAGGGAGTTTCTTGCAAAGAGGCTAATGAGGTGGAAATCATTAGGCTGTACAACTTCAGAGTGCAGATAGGGAATTATCTTGTGTATTTGTTTATTATGCTTTCAGATCAAACTAATAACCACAAATCATTCCCCTTGTCTTGTATAGAAATACAGATTTCAGAGGAAAAGCTAAGTGGCATTTGGTTTTAATTTTTATTATCTTTATTTTGTTTCATTACGAAAACCCTCTACGCAACCTTGTAGCAAATGCTTCTAAAGAATTTTTCTACACAGAGGAATCTAAGTATTTAGTTATTCATTTCCTGTAGAAATCATAAAAAATGAAGGGACCCACCCCAAAAATGATTCCATTCAGGAGTGCTTTTCCTGTTTTATTTATTATTTACAATAGGCATAAGGCTGTTGTTGTTGTTGTTCAGTCACTAAGTTGTGTCTGACTCTTTGCAACCCCATGGACCATAGCATGCCAGGCTCCCCTGTCCTCCCCTGTCTCCTGAGTTTGCCCAAATTCATGTTCATTGAGTGGATGATACTATCTAACCATCTCATCCCCTGCCATCCCCTTCTTTTGTCTTCAATCTTTCCCAACATCAGGATTTTTTCCAGTGAGTCCTTTCTTCTCATTAGGTGACCAAAGTGTTTGAGCTTCAGCTTCACTATCTGTCCTTCCAAAGATCAGTCAGGGTTGATTTCCTTTAGGATTGACTGTTTTGATCTCCTTGCAGTCCAAAGGACTCTCAAGAGTTTTCTCCAGGCCCATAATTCGAAAGCATCAATTCTTCAGAATTCAGCCTTCCTTATGGTCCAACTGTCACAGCAATATATTACTTGCATAAGGCTGCCCATCTCAAATAGTGTGACTCTGGATGGTGTATAGCATAAAATATATTTTATTTACAGCAATATACATTTATTTTTATTTATAGTATATGTTACAACATATTTACAGTATAAAAAATAACAATAAGACTCCCTCACCAAATCTTGAAGTCCAGTCCAATAGGAACTGACCATGAAAGCCTACACCAGTAGATTGTTTTGTTTTGCTGGTTGCTTTTTTTTTGTTTTAAAATTTATGCTTGTGTTTTGTTGATTTGAGACTAAATAATTGTAATTCAATATTTAAAGGCTATATATGAACAAAAGCTGAATTGAAATAAAACAGCCAACTTGAAGTATGGCTGTCCATCTTCACCAATGTAATTCTGAGTGGCAAACAAAAAGATAAAAAAACAATAAATAAGCAACAACCAAGTAAAAAAGAACAATTGAGATCCTCTGGAAGGAAAACAAAATTGAAGCTGCTAATGTGAGTTTTCCTTCTTTATGATTTTACATCCCCTGGGACTTTGCAGTAAGAAAGTAAAGGGCCACACCTGCACTTTAAAGAGATAAAAAGATCAACAAAGAATTGAAAGGGTACATATGGGTGCTGATGGTAGAGAGAGAAGAAGTTGAGTTGAGACCCGAGGGAGAAACCAGTCATGAGTAAAGAAGGTGGAAGTGAACATCAGTAATTGGTGGACTGAATAACAAGAATCTGAAAAGTCTCAACTGAGTAAGAAGTAGCAGAACTTTACAAACTCACAAGGCTTCCAAAGACTCATAATATCTAAAGCCAGAAACAAATAACCATTTTCTCATTCTTCTATAAACTGATAGAAAACTAAGAAGTAACCAGGCAACTTCAACCTACAGCATGACTGGAGTATGGGGGCAGGAGGGGGGAGGAAAATATAGGGTCAAGTATAAACTAAAAGAACAGTAAATTCTGGATTAAAAACAACAACATTTCCAGTCTTTAAAGAAAAGGGGATGGAGGGGAAAAAAAAACCTGCTATTATGTTTTTATTGCTTAGAAAGGTGAACAGTTAAGAACAGAATGTAAGAAGGGAATTTGTAACCTTGTTAGTTCTGGCACCTGTCCCTTATAGATTCAGTACTATCACTTATAGATATATCACTAAGCATATATAAGTAGATAAGCTGTATGTAATAGGCTTAACAAGGGATGCGGTGGCTCAGTGGCTAAGACGCTGAGCTTGTCGATTAGAAAGGTCGGCAGTTCGGTGGTTCAAATCCCTAGTGCCACGTAACGGAGTGAGCTCCTGTTACTTGTCCCAGCTTTTGCCAACCTAGCAGTTTGAAAGCATGTAAAAATGCAAGTAGAAAAATAGGGACCACCTTTGGTGGGAAGGTAACAGCGTTCCGTGTGCCTTCAGCGTTTAGTCATGCCGGCCACATGACCACGGAGACGTCTTCGGACAGTGCTGGCTCTTCAGCTTTGAAACGGACATGAGCACCACCCCCTAGAGTCGGGAACGACTAGCACATATGTGCGAGGGGAACCTTTACCTTTACCTTTAATAGGCTGAACACACTACCGGTAGTTCGTATAATAAAGTATCTCTTGTAAATACCAGAGGAGAAACGTTCAGTTTCAGTCCATTTTATACCATACCTTACATTTAAGTTTACCATTGGTCCCTATAAATTTTCTCCCACAGAATCAAAACAGCATGTTTATGCTGGTTGGAATAATATTCTGCCCCAACACCTAGTGAAACAGACAGGGACATTCAAATCTTAGGAAGGAAACTGTTCCATAAGGCAGGTACCATGACAAAGAATAAATGTCTCCTTGGTCTCACAGGTGATATTGTTCCATAGAGAACAGATGACTGCAGTGTCATGTAGATAGGAGTGGAGAGTGGAGAGAAAGCTGACCCCTATGACATTGGGCAAAGCAGAGACTTAGGGTGGAACCCTTCCCCTCTTCCAAACAATGATTGACAGCAGTCAGAAAAAGAACTACTGAAGAACCATGCTCCCAGTCCCAACGCCTTCAACAAGTTCAGAAGGATATCATATTTTATGGAATCAAAAGCTACTATCAACAATCAAGGAGGACTAGGATAGGGAAGTCACTCCCATTCTGAGCCCACCAGAGCCTGATCAAAGTTGTCTCAGTGCTGTGATCAAGACTGAAACTGGAACAGGTCTAGATTATATCTTTCCTCCTGAGGAACTTGGATTTGGAAGCCCACATCTTATCAACAACCTTGTCCAAAAAAGGAAGTGTCAGGCTAAGCTGAGGAATGACCTAGAAATAAATCAGTTAGAGTTATTTATTTGCTTATACACAATAGACAAAATCTTGCTAGACGAATCCCTACTATTCTCATCCTAACAGATAAGATTGGGAAATTCTAGAGAGTGGCTATCCTTAATCTCTTCCTCTATCTTCTATCCAGCTTTGGGCTGTCCTCCCTCTTGTCTCCACATCCTCCCCTGCCATACAACTTTTCTGGAATGTGCTCCCTCCTTCCTAGGAAACTTCTGTTTCACTATAGTCTATCACACCAGCTCCCTATCTGCAGGTGCCATCTCAGTTTCCTTTCTTCAGTTTCCTTTCAAAGATCTTTGGGGTTTATTTACAAAGTGCATCTTAAAGATTCTGGCCAATAATCAAACCTAGTGAGGTGACATCAGCTCTCCATGTTGCATCGTTTGTTTGCATTTTCTCCAGACAGAGGAGGGCCACATCATTGATGGATGTTGGATGTACAGGTGCCACACACCCACCTGTACAGGTGTTCCTCTTCACTCTGCTTTAAGTGGCTTTAAAAAAACCAACAGTAGCTACTGCCTCATCTAATCTCTGGGGGTAGAAGGAACTTACGACAACAATGTCTATGAATATTCTCAGTCATCCAACTCATGGTTGGCTTCAGGTTGGCTGCAGGAAGAAGGCTCCACACCCATTTGCACTACATGGGTGACCCTGAGGATACATAAACTTCCAAATGGCCTCAACGACTCTCTAAAAGAATGCAAATGACCAACTGTCTGCAAGGAGTATAAATCCTTCTATTCCCCACCATCCAATCAGAGTTGAAGAAGCTTCTTGGATGAGAAGCGAAACATTTTCAAAGAAAAACAAGAAAGTCCAGTTGTCTCCTGAAAAAGCCCCTCTCGGTCATGACAACAATGAAAACTAAATTAAGCCTTCTTAGTTTTTCATTTCCAGATTGTAACTAACACCTTTAAGACAGGACCTGTTCTCACATTCCTTGTGCACTGTTGTGTCCATAATTTCTTATGCACTGTCATGTCCATGGATGGTGACTAAAGCTAATATTAGTAACACCAGCAAGAAGAAAGTTGCAGGTCTCAGCAATGCTATAATTGATGAGTGCTTTTAGCTCTTAAAAATATGCTGAAGCCTGTTTTAATGCAAACCTTGGAGCTAAGGAAGAGAAAAATGGCTTTCATTCCATCTGCAGGATTTCCTTCCTGAAGAAACGGCAAAACATATGCTGTGAGTGGAGTTAGAATTTAAAAAGACAGATAATTGTAAGGTCATTAGTAAGAGTTGTAGCTTCTGTGCTGAGGTAATAATAAGGGCAATCAACCCTCATGTTTAAGGACCTGTGAGTACTTTTCAGTGGGTAAGGAAAGCATTTTTTATCCTGCGGGTGGCATTAAGACATTAGCCGAGTCGGATTTTTAAAAATCTCCTTTGATGTAAAAGATATTGACTGCTTCAGGAACTGAAGGAGACAATCTTTCCCTTAGAAGAGGTAGAAAAGGTGAGCTCGTTAACTTGTAGTAATAGAATTTTGCTATATATTTCACACAATAACTGCTGGAAGCCATTGCTGATTCATCAGTATCCAAACACTGGGATGTGATTAGAGATTATTGAACTGGTGGAGGGAATATGATGGAATAATTCATAATGATCTAAGTTCTGGAGTGCATAATTCTGTTGTATTGAAGCCCTTTACAATAAAGTACTTTCCCAGAAGCTTTGCTGTTCTTGGTACACTAAAGATATTGTTGACTAGTCTTCAACTCTAGAGGCCTCAAAGTTGGCCTCCCTATAGAGAGACGCAAGAGAGAAATCAGACCTAAATATTTTCAGGCAGGAACTGATACATCTCTTCCCAATGTTTCCTGCCAAATTCTTCCAAATCAAACCCTAAAAATCTTGGCTATTTGTTTAAAAGGCATGGAAATAAAATACATAATGAAAATCACATAAAAGTCTGACACAATTAAATGTTGTTAGCTTGAGTAACTTTATACATAAAAATCCATACTCATGTTTTTAGCCACTAGCTACTGATCAATACTTTGTAGCATTCATTTAAGATAATGTATATTCATTCTTAGGATTGGATTACTTTGACTTTCCATGTAGGATTTTCCTCCCCAATGGGAAGAATGCCATGGATGAACAAATGAAAACTACCTTGACTAGAAGAACAAAGTAATTTTGAAATCCAGGAATTGTACTAGGGACCCATCCTCGACATACAACAGTTCATTTAGTGAGTGTTCGAAGTTACAATAGCACTGGAAAAAAAGTGACATGACCATTTTTCACACTTACAACTGTTGCAGCATCCCCATGGTCATGTGATCAAAATTCGGACACTTGGCAATTAGTTCATATTTATGATGGTTGCAGTGTCCCGGGGTCATGAAATCCCCTTTTGTGACCTTCTGATAAGCAAAGTCAATGGGGAAGCCAGATTCACTTAACAACCATGTTACTAACTTAACAACTTAACAACTTCACTTAACTACTGTGGCAAGAAAGGTCATAAAATGGGGCAAAACTCAATTATGTCTAATTTAGCAACATAAATTTTGGGCTCAATTGTGATCATAAGTCATGGACTACCTGTATATGCTATATTGTAGATAGTTCCATATTATACACAAAGACTTCTTTTTGAAAATTTAATGATCGTGTCAAATGCCTTCTGCCCTCATGAGAACTTGGATTGTTCACCTGCATAATAACTTTGTGTGTAAGATAAGCTGGAGAAAAGAATAATTTCTTTTCCTTTTCTCCCATTTTTTAAAGGAGCTATGGAAATAACAGTAAATATGGGAAAAAATTAATTCTGGAGCGTGATGTTTTGCTCCGGCTCCTGCTGAGCTTGCTAAACTGGCACACTGGTTTTAATTAGCATTTAGCTAACTGTTCGTTTTAGTGTGGAAACTCTATGCATAGAATTGAATGAACCTAGAATGAAAGAGCAGTTGTAAACAAATTACCTTGAGGACCACAGCAGTAATTATCCTGCCAATAGAAATTGTTGTATACATTTCGTTTACAAGCTAACCCGTAAGCAAAAACATTCCAGAATCATTTCCAAACATCTACAAACCGGTTGAAACTTAAGAATTTTTCTTTTTAAAAAATTGCAGTTGATAACAAGAGCATATTTACTGTTATTAGGATACAGGTAGACTGTCTTTGATATAAATCCAATTGTATCAATGCAAAGAGGTATTGTGATTCAGCTCTCTCCTCACATACACAACACATATACATACAGCCTTTGTGGGGAGAGAACATTACAGTGGTAATCAGTGGTGGGATTCAAATTTTTTTACTACCAGTTCTGTGGGCGTGGCTTGGTGGGCATGGCAGGGGAAGGATACTGTAAAATCTCCATTCCCACCCCACTCCAGGGGAAGGATACTGCAAAATCCCCATTCCCACCCCACTCCAGGGGAAGGATACTGCAAAATCTCCATTTCCTCCCCACTCCAGGGAAGGTTACTGCAAAATCCCCATTTCCTCCCGATCAGCTGGGACTCGGGAGGCAGAGAATAGATGGGGGCGGGGCCAGTCAGAGGTGGTATTTACCAGTTCTCCGAACTACTCAAAATTTCCGCTACCGGTTCTCCAGAACTGGTCAGAAGCTGCTGAAACCCACCTCTAGTGGTAATGCTAATATAATTCATAGAACCCTTTATAGGGGGGGAGAGGGAGGGAGGGGAGAGGGGGAGAGAGAGAGAGAGAGAGAGAGAGATGATAGATGATAGATAGATAGATAGATAGATAGATAGATAGATGATAGATAGATAGATAGATAGATAGATAGATAGAGATAGATAGATAGATAGATAGATAGATGATAGATAGATAGATAGATAGATAGATAGATAGATAGATAGATAGATAGATAGATAGATAGATAGATAGATAGATAGATAGATAGATAGATAGATAGATAGATAGATAGATAGATAGATAGATATAGATAGATAGATATCAGGCTAAAATATCTCTGTTTCTTCAAAATCAGATATGGTAGGGATTATGAAATCAGCTTTTTTTGTTGCTGTTGTTTAAGATCTTCGACAAGTTACTTGGATTCGAACTTGGATTCAGCACTAGATATAAGAGCTACCATTTTGGGAAAGGGCATCTCACAAAGCAATTATTTTTTGACAGTGCCTATGATAGTTTCTTAACACTACAAATATGGCAGCTAGTCTCCAAAAGTTAAAAATGTTCCTGGCTGTCTTTCTGTCTTCAATAAATACCATTCCCTTTATTCAGTGTTCCTTTTAAGATAATTAATTCTTTGTTTTGACAGATTTCCTCCCTTGCAGCTTTTCCTTTCTGGAGTTGGAGGGCCACTCCCAATTAAAGAGGACCTGAAACAGGGGTGAAATGCTACCAGTTTGGCCGGTTCGGTTCGCCAGAACCTGTAGTAACAAATGCTTCCGGTTCACATAACCGGTAGTAAAAATGTTTTTAAAAAGTAAAAAAAAAAAAAAGGTTCCCACCGGTTGGCACAGCTGATTGTCACAGCTGATGAACCTTTTTTGTGTGTGTGTGTGTGTGTGTGTGTGTGTGTGTGTACATACACATACAGTATATATAGTAGATAATGTATATTTTTGTGTGCCTGTGTGTAATATGTATATACACATATGGCATATATACATAGGATTAAATAGTATATTTTGTATGTTCAGTAGTAGTAAATAAATAGACTGGGAAATTGTATCTCGTTGAGGCTAACACTAACCCTTGACGTGAGTGACAACAAGTTGGTCACGCCCACCCAGTCACATGACCAACCAGCCACACCTACCCAGTCACATGATTGCCCAGCTATGCCCACTCAGTCACATGACCACCAAGCCACACCCACCAAGCCACACCCAGAGAACCGGTAGGGAAAAATTTTAGATTTCACCACTGACCTGAAAGCAATGGTAGCTTGGGCTGTTGTGTAAATTATAGTGATCGTTATAGTTGTCCAATTACTGTCCTAAGATCCAAAGCCTTGCTAACTGAGCAGGATGGCCACCAATAGCTCCAATACAATGGAGTTGACCGCTTTCTTTGGATTCTGAGTTTCAGGGTAAAGTCACTTTCTGGCAAGCTGTGCCAAGACTTTATGGGATTTTTCTACTGATTTCACTATATGATTTTAAAATTGTTGTTAATACACATCCTAATAGAAACTATTTTCAAATGGCAGGCTGCATTAATTTATGGACCCCTACTTCCTCAGGAAGGAAGGATAATGAGAGTCTTCAGGGAAATGGCTGTGTGGCCTATTCTAGCCAATTGCATGTGCTGGCAATATTTTCAAACATTGTGAAATAAAAATTTATATCTTCAGTTTTCTCCATTTTAGCCAACTTTGTAAGGGGAGATGGAGAGGAGGAGGGTAAAGAAGAACCAAGAATCTGCATACTTCCAGTTCCCGTATAACCTTCATGTGCTCCAGATGCTCTCAATTGCGGTCCTTTTCTCCATCCTTCTCAATGTGGTCATATAAAGATCATTCCTTTCTCACATAATGTTCACTCTTCAGTAGATCATGGTGACTTTTTTTTACTTGCTGATACAATTCCTCATCACCCAACGTACATGTACTGCAAAAGCTGGTGAACATGACTTGAAAAAAAGCAGTGATGGGATCCACAGTCCCTGTTCACTGATCTTCAGGTAAAACCCGTTTTTTAACCTGGAGCTAGAGTTGGCTCTCTGAATGTTTTACCCTGGCTTTATGTGAGGTGATAAATTCATGGTTGATTTTTATATGCTTAGATGTCCTATGCTATGACCAGTGACTGTTTGTTGACCAACGTAGAGAAGACTTTAGGCTGGTGATGAAGCTCTGCTCCACCCAACATTTACAGCTGTAACTTCTTCTTCTTTGGCCCTTTTTTCATGGGACAGCTTTGGCCTCCCATTGGGTGGGTGGATCTATTCATTCAATTTTTAACACTTCTAAGTGAATTGGCAGGAAGCAGTGAGGCAATTGCAAAAGTAGGAAAGCAATACACATCTCTTAAATGCTCAGATATAGGTATGAAAAGAAACCTGCCTTTGAAACTTCAAACTATCAATTTCAACTAAAGAGATAAGTCAACCTTGGCAATATCCTTTTGGCCTTCCCTTCCTCAACAGGCTAATTTTGAATGCCAGCTTCAGCTACAGAAGTTTAGATGGACTTTTCATCTTCCAGATGACATTCCTTTAAGGCCACAGAACAAAGCCAAGCCAGAAGAGGTGAGTTCTTTATTGATGGGCTTTCTGAAGGGTTGGGGGACTTTTATAGATTTGGATGGAAAATCCTATAGCAATGTTATTTAGCCTTTCATTCCTTCCTTCTATTCTTTGTCCTCCTGCCCAATGTCATCCATGCATTCATAGAGGGTTGGGAAGGGGCAAATATCCAAAACAAAAGATGCAACTGTATAATCAAAGTACCAGTCCTTTGTATATGTGTTGACATTGCCAAAAAAAAACCCCTCCCACCTCAGAGCTTTTTTAGCTTCTAGATTCTGAACCTGCAGACATTTAATCTCCCATAATTAGACTTACCCCTATAGAAGCTGATATTTCCTCTCTTCTCATTTGTAAATGCTCAATTGGTCAATTGACCCAAAGCATCATCTAGTCTCTGCATGTACATTCCTATGTTGATTACTAGAGATTTGCTTTTCCCAACTCACATGTATACTCAACTCAGGGCCACCCACAGATTGAGAGTGGCACACAAATAAAATGCCCTGGTTTATTATTGGCAACACTGCGATTTTCCTTCCTGCATAATGGAAGCTGTGCTGGAAAACATGGGAGTGCAAATAAGTTCTTCTCCCATATTGTAATGGTATATGGGAATGGCCTTGGGACACAGGGCAAGAGTTTCAGCCAGGGGAGTGAAGGCAATTTAACCCACAGCTGGAATGTGGACATGGCAAACGTTTCAGAATGGACCATCTCTAGTTTCTTGGGTGATAAAGGCAAGGGGGAAAATATATATTTTCAGACTTGCAATGTTTATTAGAAATTAGTTTTTCTAGAATGAACTAGAATTAGTTCATCTGAGTGTATCTCCTACCTGGACTACCTCACATGGTTCACACCTGTCCTATGTGGAGCGTATCCTCCCATATTGGGGTTTCAGAACACTTAAAGTCTTCTGCTCTGCCACAATGGGTGGAGAAGACCCACAACTTTCAGGACTCCACAATAATAGGCATCTAACAACAAACACTGTGTAAACAGCTATTGCTGAGGAGTGGTTTAAAATGTAATCAATCAATGTAGACATTTTATTCTGTCATTCAGCTACTTTGGCAGGTATAATTATAATAAAAGTCACAACAGTCTGACTGGCTGGTTCTCTCCAAATGCCATGCTTCTTCTCCGCCAGTTTGCCAAACTGTGCAAAACAATTTCATTGGGGTGGGCAGAACAGGGTAATCTCCATATATATCAATAGCAATAGCACTTAGACTTATATACCGGTACCTCTTCATGGTGCTCTCTGAGCACTTTACAGAGTCAGCATATTGCCCCCAAACAATGTGTTCTCATTTTACCAACCTTGGAAGGATGGAAGGTTGAGTCAACCTTTAGCCCATCAGGATCAAACTCTAGACTGTGGGCAGAGTTAGGCTGTAATACTGCATTGTCACCACTGCGCTTCTCTCTTTAAACTATGAATCTCTTTCGATGCCTACTAACTCAGAAAACTTAATTCCACCTAGAAAAGTTGAGTGGATGCACTTTTTGCATATTATTGCTTCTATACCTAGGGGGAGAGGGAGAGGGAGAGGGAGAGGGAGAGGGAGAGGGAGAGGGAGAGGGAGAGGGAGAGAGAGAGAGAGAGAAAGAGAGAGGCCATCCTAGAACCAGTGTGGATAATGCATAGAGGCTGAGATGTTGCACTTTTTATCTTCCTTTTTGTTTGTCTCCAATAAGTTACTCATTCTTGTTCCATAGTCAATATGTAACATGAACATACAAAAATATCCAATGTACTTCTGTCAGTTTTTTAAAAAAATACATACACCAAAAAAAACCCCTACCTTAAAACTTGCATTGCTAAATGAAATAAATGGAAAAAGTTTAAAATATTTTTTAAATTACCTCAAATGAATATATCATAATTTCTTGCAGTATCTAACTTCCCTATGAATGTCATATAAACCATTGTATATAAAGATTAGTTTCCTCCTCTACCTTTCTAATAAATAACCCTCATCTGATAGATAATTGAAGTTAAGCTAAGTGTTCTCAAATAATTATACATACAACAGTATCATATCATATGCCATTATTATCATTTGTTCATAGTTCCCCTGAATTCAGAATTGAATTGTAACCCTAATTTAATTCAATTTCAGTTTCAAAGACCAGCTAGTAAAAGGATAAAATTACATCCATCTTTAAGGAGAAAGAATAGCACTGTCAACTTGGATAAATGCCCCTTAGGTGGTAAAGAGTAATTATCCACTTTAGGCAGTTCAAACACACATTATGGAAGGCTTATTGTCATAATTTAATTATACCTGCCTTAATTTCAGGAGAAGATTCTCATCCAGCATTCTATTATTCATTATTATTTCTTTATCCTAGAGGGATGGGAGGGACTCTCTTAACACCAAGATTCCTTGATGTTTGGATGCTCTTTGCACAGATCAAATAATTTTTTTCCTTAATTAGCAGAATTCCAGGTCTGCCCTTCCTTCCTTCCTTCCTTCCTTCCTTCCTTCCTTCCTTCCTTCCTTCCTTCCTTCCTTCCTTCCTTCCTCTTTTCTCTCTCTCTCTCTCTCTCTCTCTCTCTCTCTCTCTCTCCCCCCCGCCAGAAAGTGTGTTTGAAACTAATATTTCAAACATTATAACAAAAGGACTTTTTGTAGAGTATTCTGTCCCAGAAAGGTAGTGCCATACATCCAACAGATAATTGAAAGGAATGATTACTTCCACATGTTGTTTTTTTTAAGTTCTAAAACACAAATGTAAATTTTCCCTAACAATGATCTGACAATATATCTCAGGTTGCATAATATCTTGCAAGAGGGCTCAGTTATACTGGTGCAGGAGCAACACTATGCTTAAGGTGTCACAAATCCCCAAATTCCACTATTATATTATTTGAACATTCTAGTGTTCATAAAACTTAAGTTATTCTTGCCAGTTCCCTCAATATTCTACACGTGTCTTGGTGAATAGCTTCCATACTCTTCTGATTCTAGCACAAATCCACTTCAAGACGTAACAATTCTAATAACTCTTAGGGTAATTTTTTCCATGAAAGAAATCTATTTTGGGCAGAATTTACTTTCTCATTTGTTTGTATGTATGTTGTATTGTATGTTGTTTAGATGCTAAAAAGATCTTCCTATATACTGAGTTATTATCATAAAATTCCTGTTTTAGAATGAATAAAACATTGGCATTAGTTGTAATTGGCAAGTTAAGTAAAAGTTTTCAGTCTGCTTATGAGAGAAATTGCATCTTAAGAGGATATTCCTCTATTTAATATTTTGAATATTTCCCCATTCCTCCAACTCATCTTTCCTAGGCCCTGACTGTTTTCCCTGTTTGCTTTTCAGTGATAATAATTATAGAAACAAACAAAAATATTTTTTTCAATCATCATCAGCTGATTAGAGATGAGAACTTTCTCCATCTTGCAAGGCTTTCAAATAGTCATTATTATAATTGAAGTATTTTATTCCAAAGACTCACTGCAGCAAAAGAAGTCTATTTTTGAGAGAAGTCATTGCTAAAAGGTGAAGCTGCCATAGGCAAACTTCAGTTCAGTTGACACAGCGAACTTCATGGGAAGTACTAAAAATTATTGCCATTATCTATTTCATAAAACTACCTCCATTTTTTCTAATCCAGCTGATTGGGATAAAATCTATAACCTAAGAACTGGTGCTTGAATAATTTTCTTCGTCGTCCTCCTCTTTGAATAATTCCAGGATCCATTCTCTTCTCAGAATATTGAGAATCTGAAAGATCATCCAGTTTATGACTGCCTACAATATAAAACTGAACAAAAGCTTAAATCATTTTATTAGTTTGCTCTGTCTATATTTTTAATACAAGTACAAAGATGAAGGTGGTGGAGTTATTTTTAATTATGCAATTCTAAGTGACCTGTGAAATGTTCTCTCTTTATGAAGCTTGGAACACTTAATCATTTAAAAACACCCCTGACCTTAACAAAAAGTAATATAGGAAAAACCATGTGTCAGGCAATACTATTGATGAAATTGATGCTCCATATCTATGCACTTGGAAGGACGTATGCATTGGCAAACAGACAACTACATTAAGAGCAAATATAAATGAAAGGACTTTGAGTCCTGAACTAATGTTTGCTGAGTGGTCAGAAAAGTACAATGTAGACCACAGTAGTTAATCTATACTCATTGGCACAGACAGATTGTAGTAAAATCTGAAGAGATGTCAATATGATACCATGTGGTTTGAACTTCATTCTTGTCATTGTCTCTTCTTAAGAACTAAACTAAATCCGCATCTAGTTTAATCCTACAGCAGACCTGCAGAAATGAATGACTCCACAGAAAGTCCATGAGTTACTTATCCTAGCCAACTCCTGGTCAAGAATTGAAGCCAGTGATACTTGACTGATCTGGAAAAAGTCTAGTATGCAATGTAGTACCTGGCCAGAAGTCAGAGTCTATATAGTTCTTCCAAAAACTGGGTTCTAATCATGGAATGACAAGATGGGTGGAGGCAAACGCTCAGTAAGCTACACATCACCTTTGAATTTGGTGATCAGAGAACTTAGCAACCCCCTTTGAATTGAGTTCTGAACAGAGGAGGAATAGAGAATAGAGGGCAGAGGACAGATGGATAGATAGATGATAGATAGATAGATAGATAGATAGATAGATAGATAGATAGATAGATAGATAGATAGATAGATAGATAGATAGATAGATAGATAGATAGATAGATAGATAGATAGATAGATGGCTGCATTGCTGTGATTCCTTAACATCATAGTGCCTGGATGCTGCCCTAGATCCTGCTGACTCTACAGCACTTCTTTATTGTCTGTACTTTGTCCATGTAGCTTTAACTAGCAGTATACTTTAAGGTCTATGTTTAGTGGTTCCTTCGGTTGAAATGCCAACTCTTCTCACCCTCAACCATCGCATGAAAAGCCATCCTTAACTGGCATACTCCAAGTTCTGAAAATGCTATTAGATTTTTTTTTCTCCATTTCCATTGTAGAATCAGTGTGTTGGACTTTTCAAAATTCCTTATAACTACCACTTGTGGCCCTTGGTGACAGCAAAGAGTTCCATTTGTACATCTTGGGTGCCATCTAGTGGTTAGTGATCCAGATTTACGCAGTAATTTTATGCAGATTTATGCAGATGCAGCCACTGGAGACGTCTTGAAAATAAATGGAGTTTAAGAAGGGGCTTTAGCTATGTGTATTAATATGCGAGCTACAAAATAATCCTCAGAATATTACCTGAGAAAAGGAAGTGAGGAACCAGAACTTATTTGGGAGCAGTCGCCACTGAGAAGGGAATTCCCACCACACAAGCTATAGAAGCATAAAAGCTATATGTGTTAACCCAGGGACACACTAGTCTATTTCAGAACTTTGCCACTTCTATCAGTAATGGACAAATACATTTTTTAGAAGATGCCAGTAGAAATTCTGTTTGTCTTTGTGGCCAAAGAGCACTACAAAAGACATCCTGAGCTGAGGGACTAAATGAAAGGGGATGGTCCCATAGTCAACAAGCTGGGTCCAAGTATACTGTTTCCCCCAACCTATTACCTCAAACCTCTCCATGTGCCATCAATTGTCTAGATATAAGGTTTTGAACCAATATGAAAGGGAAAGCATCACTTCCAGGACAGAGCACCTAAAGCCATTATTTATGTTGGCTAATGACAAGATATAGATGCTATCTTGAAATAGGAAGGTCTTCACAACAAGGCAAAAGGGATATGTGCAAAGTATTATTTTATCAATGACTGGATATACTGCAGCTTAGATCAGTGGTGGGTTCCAAAAATTTTCACTACTGGTTCGGTGGTGTGGCTAGGTGGGGGGCATGTGACTGAGTGGGTGTGGCCAACTTGATGTCACTCACGCCCACTCAGTCACATGACCCCCCCACCAAGCCATGCCCACAGGAAAAGGTAGGAAAATTTCCCCTCCTTTAGCGGCCCTGCCCCGCCCCATCCCCTGCCTCATCTGCCACTCCCAAATTGTGCCCCACTGCAAGACGCACATCTTACCGGAGACTGGCAGCTCCGGGTCGTCTCTCAGCCGTTGCGTGCAGGGAAAAACCTTGCAAAGTAAAGAAAAACTTCTTGTGAGTGTGAGGCAATTAACTTCTCGCACTCACAAGAAGTTTTTCTTTACTGTGCAAGGTTTTTCCCTGCACGCAACGGCTGAGAGACGACCTGGAGCTTCCAGTCTCTGGTAAGATACGCGTCTCGCGGACCTCCCACCCCATCCCCTTCCAACTCTCTCTCTCCCACACACACACACACACACACACACACACACACACACACACACCTGGTCTGGGTGGGACGAAGTGATCCGGTGAGCTCCAGAGCAGCAGCGGCGAGAGAAGGAAGAAAGCAGCGCGCCCCCCCCCAAGGCCAAGCGCGCCTTGCGAGTGAGCCTTGCCATGTCCCCCCGAGGCACCTCTTCAGCCGACTGCAGTGGGAGGAGAGGGCAGTGGTGGCGGGGAGGGCAAAGCCGCCGGCCCAAAGTCTCCGGCCTGGCAAGCTTGCCCCCCCATCCCTGCCATGGCTGCAATGGCAGCAGCTTCGGGAGATGCTGGCATGTGGGGTGGGGGCTGCCTGGCCTGGCAAGCTTCATAGGCATGTGGCTGCGAAGCGGGCCGCCCCCGTCCCTGCCGCGGCTGCAACGGCGGCTTTAGGAGACGCTGGCCTGGCGGGGAGGGGGGGAGGCTAGCGTGAATGCTTACCTGTGTGTAGGCAGAATGAGGCAGTTCTGTGGATGCATGTGGCGAAGGCGAGGCAGAGCGAGCGTCGGAGCGGGACCGGTTCAGGGGCGTGGCCAGCCAGCGGTCGCTACCAGTTCAGCGACCCTGGCCAAATTACCGCTACTGGTTCTCCCGAACCGGTGCGAACCGGTAGCAACCCAGCACTGGCTTAGATGATAACATTACACAATACTCTACTTTAAAACACATGTTCTTCAACAATTGGCTGTTTTCCAGGCTGAAAAGGATGAACTCTACTCTCATAGCCCTTATGAATTGCCTTAGCCACATAAATCTTTCTGGCTCAGTCCTTATATCAGTGAAAGGTCATAAAGAAAACATACAGTCCTTGCCTTCCTCCACAGTTCTTGAATTGATTGGGGATCATGTGCTATCTTAATAAGTTTATAACTAGTTGCAAAATAAAGTTGCTATTATGCTCCAGGGTGAGCTTGAAGTCCTGCTCTTAAGCAATATTCCTGTTGGGCACCCAGGCCAGGTTCCAGGCAGGAATTGAGCCAAGACAGACTATCTAATACGGCTTGTGGGTCTTAGCAATTGTCTGTCAGCCTTCTTGTTTGCTTGCAACTATTGCATTGCCTGGATTCACTTCCCACTTCTTTATTTGCTTGTTTTCACAGCTCCTCTTTTTGGATTCTCCCCTATACCCTCCGGCCTGACTTTCCCTTTCCTAAGCTAAGGGTGTGGGTGGGGAAAAGTGTGTTTTAACCTGACCACCCATGGATTTTGGCATGTTCTTAAAAAGCCAGTGTGTGGCTATACTAGCCAGCTGGGAATGTTGTTACACCGCCAAGAATGTGACTCTCTCACACACTGTGTGTGATACTCAGACACTCAATTTTAACGTTAAGCCCTTTAGTCTATTGTTTTGAATTTCATAATTATTATTGTATTTTGTGGGATCATGAATCAAGAGTTAACCACTTTCCTTTCTTGTACCCTTTTCATTCTTACTGGATTATTCTTAAAATAATCCTCTATTTCAGTGCACCTCATGGTCTCTCTAATATGAAAACTCCGTATATAATCTTATGTAGAAGTAAATTATACTGAATGCAATGAAGCTTTGTCCTTCCAAATACGTGTATTTAGTATTGCAATCTAAATGGTCATTCTTAACAACAAAATGGAACCCTGGTGCAATCCTATGTTCACTTAGAAGCCTCAATGATTTCATAAGGATTTTTGCAAGGTAGATGCAAATGGATCTCAGTAGGTACCATTCAATAGGCATGCCATAAAAATAATGGTAGCAATAAAAATAACCATATAAAACTCACTTTGAAATACCGTGCATCACAAAGGCTTCCTGTGAATTTATACAATTTGATGAAAGATACAGTGCAAAAGCAGCTCTTTTGGATGTTTTTTTTTACTTATTAAGAAAATACATCAAAGTAAGCATGCTACTTGCAATTTCATCACATTTCTTTTCAAGAGTTAGCAAGGATTATTTACTGCTAGATGAGGCAAGGACATCTCAACTCCCCCTCCTTTTCCCTGCACGCCACAGTTGAGATTAAAAGGCTTTGCAGGAGAACCTTTTGTTCTGTACTCAAGACTGCAGCCTACGTTTGCTCTAACTGCACTTGTTTTCGAGCTGTAATGTTTCTCTAGCTTGTACGTGCACCTTGCTATTTCTAATTCTGCTGTATTTACATCTTATTTTAAATGGAATGGGTGAGTGGTTAATTGATCTCTTGTGGGAAGCGTTGGTCATTTAACTAATGTTGGTTTTCCTCACATTCTCTTTTTGATGATGTGTTCTGTGTTTTTACTGTGTTTTTACTGTGGTATTTTATACAGCGCCCAAGTGTCATCATAATTAGGAAGTGGGGGAAGGCCTATAAATCTCATTAATAAAGAAACATTGGTCTTCTTCTCTCTCAGACTGGCTCTCTTCTCTTGGCTCTGGTTGGTAAAACATTTTAACTTCCATTATTTTCAAACCCAGAGGGATCATCTGCAATGGGTAAACAAGGAACTGGAGGACATCCTTCTCTTCCAGTCTTTACTGAGTCTTCCAGATTTCACTCAACAACTCTTCTGCAATCTTCTCAAGATTTGTCCTTGAACCAACAAGATTTCAAGAGTATTTCGTTTTCGGAGATTTTATCCATGATGCTAGCCTATAGCTTCTCTTCCTTCTCTGTGGATACCTTTCAGTGAGAAACTAAACCAACTCCTAATCCCAGTTCTTTTCCCCCTAACTACGTATCTAGAAGAAAGTGTTAATTTGGGGGTTTATGAGAATTTATGAACAGCTAACCTGAAATGGTGGTTGTATGTAGGCTGTTATACCCTTCCTTTGAATCATTATAGTTTCTTCATTCAAGGGTGTTTTTGTCATGTTTCAAAGGAAAACTGAAATGGACCTCATGCTTATTATGCAGCTGATCTTAAACATAGGTGTGTTTGGTTGCATGAATCAAAAGAAGTTCTGTGGTCATTACTGAGGAAGAAGGGAAGGGAAGGGAAGGGAAGGGAAGGGGGGAGGGGAGGGGAGGGGAGGGAGGAAAGGAAGGAAGGAAGGAAGGAAGGAAGGAAGGAAGGAAGGAAGGAAGGAAGGAAGGAGAAGGAAGGAAGGAAGGAAGGAAGGAAGGAAGGAAGGAAGGAAGGAAGGAAGGAAGGAAGGAAGGAAGGAAGGATTTTTTTAAACAATCAGATTTGTGGTTGTCTTCTCAAATTTAAATTCCTCTGGTTCAAAATTGCCTTTCCATTTCACACAATTTATTTAGCTCCATGTGCTTTGTTGGAAGAGATAGCATTTATTCTACTTCTTTGGTCACACTCACCCCATTAAGCTTGCATTTCCAATCACAAGCTATTGAAGCTCTTCACTGCACCACTAAGCAAGTCACTGTGGTGTTTTATGCTACAGCCATGCTGCATCCTCTGTTTATCACTTTGCTGATATTTGGTTGATAAAACGTATCAGCTGCAGAGACTAATGCCAAAGAAGGTTCTTCAGATTTTAAAAAGACTGAAAGAAAACAAAATCTTCTGAGTTTACAGATAGCTTTGTTCGGAGAAACATAAGCAAATCTTTAATCCAGCATGGAAATGCCAGCAGTTGAAGATGGATTTTAAGACTTAGGGAACAATACGTGCTTTGTATTCATTTTGTATTAAAGTAACACTATGGGGCTATCATAAAAGATAGAGATTTATTTGCTTAAATAAAAAATGATGTCCTATAGTAAACAAATGTGGGAATCACTAAAAAAGCAAAGATGACTTGTCTTTAACTCAAAATCTTATCTTACAGAGTGTTATCCTCTTTCTTCTAGAAATATCACGTTACCTACTTTCCTGAGTTGCAAGAAGTAGCAGCTCAATGCTATTTTAACACTTTTTAGGAAGAGAACTGTGTTGAATCTCTACTCTTATAGACTTAGAATACCTTTGTCACTTTAAATATACACTAATTGGCATGCATTAAAATTCCGTTGTCTACATGTCTCAAAGGGTCACCATCTCCAGTATACACTACATAAACATGACAACAAACAAACAAACAAACAAACAAACAAATAAATAAATAAATAAGCATGTATTCATATACCCATATATATTATATGACACAGAGAAATGTCATAGTCTTGTTCGGATATATATACATGTACATGGCGACAAAAATGAAATCTTGCGAGTTTGCCAGATGGATGGCATAGGAAACAAAGCTGTTACAGAATCTGGTAGTCCTGCTAGAAATATTTGAAACCTCCTCTCAGAGGGGAGCAACATAAACAGACCGTGAAGTGGGTGTGTGGGGTCTCTAACAATGCTTTGAGCTCTAAGCACATAGTGCTTATAAGCAGTATCCTGAATAATGGGAAGCGAGCTTCCTATAATCTTCTCGGCTGTCCTTACCACTCTCCGTATGGACTTTCTATCTGAGGCACTGCTACCAACAAACCAACCTGTGATGCAGTTTGTTAAAACACTCTCAATTGTGCCTCTGTAGAAAGTGGCCAGGACAGAAGGAGAAAAATGTGCTCTCCTCATCTGACACAGGAAATGCAGAAGCTGGCTTGCACGCTTCACTAAGGATGATGTGTGGACAGATCAATTCAGATTGTTAGCTATCTGCACCCCAAGATATGACACAGAGAAACATGGTTCAGATGTATACATGTACATGGTGAGAAAAACGAACCTTGTGAGTTTACCAGATGGATGGCATAATTTTATATTTATTTATTTGTTTATTTTGTCATGTTTATATAGTGTATATTGGAGATGGTGACCCTTTGAGAGCTGTATGCAATGAAATTTCATTTTAATGTATGCCGATTAGTGTACATTCAAAGTGACAAGAAAGTTATTCTAAAGTTATTCTAAGTCTTGGTTGTCAGTCAAGAACTACCTGTATCTACAGATAACTCTTAGAACTGCAAAATGTCATTTAATTACTTCCGAATCAAGACCATGAACCTGAACTTCTCACTTCCATCTCTTTTTGGCCCTGCATTGATCTATAGTCAGCTTTCAACACAGATGAAACAAAGGTGAGTAGGGATCAACCATGAGGATTCTCAGGACAGTTTAAGTATGCTTAATATTTCATAAGATGTAATCAGTTCTACAAGCATGGCATTTTGTTCTTAGATAAGGGAGAAATCCACTGTCTATTTTTAAGTAAAATATACTTACCATTTGATTTTGGTATTCTTTTTCCTGATTTTTCTTTTTTCTTTTTCTAGAAATAAAAGTAACAATGTGCTTTTTTCCCCTTTTGATTTATGTATAAATCTGTCAAAAATCAATGTGCATTTTTATGGAGATACCATTTGGTTGGTTGGTTGGTTGGTTGGAGATTCAGTGTCATGGATCAAAAAGACAGAATCTTATTGATATAATGGCTAGGCATTTCTATTATGTTCCATTATATATATAGAAATTCTGTGATTTAAGAGAGAGAAATATGTATTTGTGTATCAGGATACAAAATTAAATTCCAATGAATGCAAAGACTTTGGAGTCTTCAGATTTCCAACTAAGAATGTCTATGGAATGAAGAAAATAAAGGGGTTTCTGTATGTTCTTGGATATTGCATTGATTAGAGATAATCCATTAGCAAGAAGGTTCCTACTCACAATTTCTCATTCCAAAAATATAAATCCAATAAACAATTTAAGAGAAAGAACTAGATAAGATAAATAAGAGTCACAATAGATATAGATCAGGATAGAAGAAGAATGCAATTTGGCAGATTTGGTGTTTGCCCTGGATAGAATTTTAAACTTGGAATTGACTGACTGTTTAGACTACAAACTTTTGCAAACCATTGACTTCCCTCTTTCTTAAAAGGGGAAAGTTTTGCTGCTTTTATAATGCAGCACATGCAGGTTACCATCCTCAGAATAAACCCACTGTAAATGGCATCCCAATGTGTTCCTTTGGGAAAGTCTGATGTAATTCTGATATAATCAGAGACAGAGTCTACCAAAAACCAACAAATCAGAAATGAGGGGTAGCATTTTACTTCTCTTCAGCACAAAATGGATACTGTAAAGATGGCACACACATATATTAAATATATACATAAAAGCAGGCCAGAAGGAAACAATTATTCATGGTAATGGAAATCAGAAAGACCAGCTAATAAGTTTGTAGTTGCATGGGGTTTTTTTTCCTCTCCACCAGCTGTTTCTCTTTCCAGATCAAGCCAGGAAGAAGACTTCAGTGGATCCACACACACTCTGGAGATAAACTTTACTCAATGCAATTAAAGTCCAGAGAGAAACAATGCAACACTGTGTTGAAGTAGGTTGCACATTATGGTGGAAAGGAGAATCCTGCTACATTATATATCCCATACACACCAGTTATCAAGTGAGGGGATTGTGAGATGCAGTAGAAGGAGATCTCATTGCACTAGAGACTCCTGTAAGTGCAAGATATATTGGAATCTCCTTATCACACTCCTTATCACTCCTTCTGGCATGAATCAGTCAGCTGTCATATAACTCCAAAGCAAAGATGTCCAGGTTTAAAGGATTTTAATTCCTTTAATTTTAATTCTATATATTTATTTTATTCATGTAGCACCTTTCATTCAAGAGCTTATGCTGAGATTTACAGCTAACTCTGCTGACTGCCAGCAGTTTGATTCTCACCAGGCTCAAGGTTGACTCAGCCTTCCATCCTTCTGAGGTTGGTAAAATGAGGACCCTGATTGTTGGGGGCAATATGCTGACTCTGTAAACCACTTAGAGAGGGCTGTATTTGCTGAGTTCTCAGGGAAAGCCATCTATCAGTGGTCATCTACAGCTTCCATCTAATGGAATACATTGCAAAGTTATACAGTTACAAAACTAACAGATGGTGAAATGGAATAGTACTCTTTGGACTGAATGTTAGGGTTGCTAGTGGGGTGAAAACAGTAACAGTGATTGATGGGGCTGACATGATGTATGAGTAAAACTGAGATGGGTGGCATATGCATTTAATAAATAAAAATAAGTAAAACCAAACTATGGTATAATATGAAAAATAACTTATTTCATTCTTTTGTTCCTCATATTATGAAATATAATCCTTTCCTTTAAATTTTCTTCTAACAGACCTCAATTTCAATATATATATATAATAATATAATATTATAATATTACAATATAATATAATGTAATAAATATAATATATAATATGTTGTTGTTGTTGTTGTTGTTAGTTGCAAAGTCGTGTCCGACCCATCGCGACCCCATGGACAATGTTCCTCCAGGCCTTCCTGTCCTCTACCATCCCCCGGAATCCATTTAAGCTCACACCAACTGCTTCAGTGACTCCATCCAGCCACCTCATTCTCTGCCGTCCCCTTCTTCTTTTGCCCTCAATCATTCCCAGCATTAGGCTCTTCTCCAGTGAGTTCTTCCTTCTCATTAGATGGCATATAATATAATAATATAATATAATAATATAATATCAAGCCTCAGGATAGCCCAACCCTGAGAAGTCAAATGGAAACTCCCAACTTTCTGGTGGGCCCAGAAGACAATTAGGAGATGTCTCTGGATAATGAAAGGCTAAAATTGGGGGGGGGGGGGGAGTTTCTCTTGGACTTTAAAGGTGAGAATGAGATTGGATATGGAGACCTTTGAGACACAAGCTACTAGAATTCCCATCCTTTAAGTTACAGACACACCATTTCAGGAAGTAAACCCACAATAGTCCTCGGGGTTACTTTGAAGTGAGAATAGGAACATGAAGCTTCAGGGAGATAAGCTACTACTGTTGCCATCCTTCAAACCCTGTTAAGACTTGAAAACTCCTTTGAAATGCT
>QLTV01002419.1:7117336-7140820 GCA_003457575.1 Thermophis baileyi | reverse complement strand
TATATATATATATATATATATATATAACCATATTTCCAGTTCTAACACCAATACTCCTCACACTTGGATCTTTTACGCCTTGCAGATCTGATCAGGGGCAGCTACAAAAAGATAGCATGAGCATGCTAGATACTATGCCTTTTTATACAATGGGCAATATTAACTGGATATGCAAGATAATGGAACCTTACATGATTTATAAACATGTAATTTAGTCTAGTGCTAAAAGCCGTTTCTATGAACTTGAATAAATGCTAGGGCCCTAATGAAAAAAAAAGTCCATTTTCACAAAAAATACTATTCAGATTTAATGAACACATACATTGTTACGATTAGCTGTCGAGAGAAATGAGCTGCTTACCAGTGAAAGTTATCATTTGAGAAATATCAAGAGAAGGATAGGCAACGGTATACAGTCCAGCATTTATGAAGCATCCAAGGGCAAGGAAAGCTATTATCATTCACAGTGTTTACAGTTATGTGTAACCTAGGTAACCTAAATTGGTGTGATTATCATGGCTTTTCATAAATTACATAAATTCATAAATTACATTTGATGCAGATAATAGCACTAGGACAAGAGTGAATCAGATATAGAGGGAAAAGAGTAGGATCAGTGGAAGGCAGAGAGAGACAAGATGTGATTAAACTGTAGGGCAAAGGGAGAGAACTACTGGACTAAAATGTGGACTAAGGAAGCAACAGCCCACATACCAATGTTGGACAGCATACAAATTTTGATGATGGTGAGGAGGAGGAGGAGGAGGAGGATCTGAAGATAGCATCTCATGAAGGTTTAACTGCATACTGGAGAAACCCAACTGGCCTACAAGAAAGGCCAAATGAAGAACAGAAAAAAGACATGGCAAGGCAAAATAGGACATGACCAGTACATTAAAAAAAAAAAAAGCAGACAAAGCAGATAGCTACAAGACCTGGCAACTGCTAAGAGCAGGAAAGTTGAAGAAAGAGACAGAAGGGTTAATTCTGGTTGCACCACACCAAACTTTAAAAATAAATGCACACCTTGCTGCATAACTTTATATGGATAGAAACAGACTGTAAATGCCATCTCTGCAAAGAAGCTGAAGAACCAATGGACCACCAAATTAGCTGCTGTAGGAAGATCGCACAAACTGGTTACACACAACAGCATGACAAAGTAGCAATAATGGTGCATTGGAAGATCTGCAAGAACTGTCGGCAAAGGAATAGAACATGAAGAGGCTAAAGTGCTCTGAGACTTTAGAATTCAAACAGACAAGCATCTGCCACCATAATGCCCCCAGACTTAACAACTGTTGATAAGAAAGACAGAAAGGTATGGATAATGAATGTGGCAGTACCTGGAGACAGCGTAAGAGAAGCAAAAGAACTGGAGAAAAATCACAAAATACAAAGACCTACAAATAAAAAGATTACGGCAAAAGAAAGCAAAGACAGTATGAATAGTAATAAGCGACTTGGATGCAATCCCAAAATAACTGGAGCACCACTTGAACACCACAGGGATACTGCAACAGTTGTAAGTGTGAAAAAGTCATAAGTCACTTTTTTCAGCGCTAGTGTAACTTCAAATGGTCACTAAATGAATGGTTGTAAGTCAAGGACCTGATTATAGGACCTACTTGTAATAACAACAACAACCAGTGACATACATTTATTAAAGCAGGTACCATATTTCTATTACCCAAAGCCATTCTAGAGTTCAGCAAATGTTGCCACTGGCTACTCACCTTACCTTTGCCTTTTCTTCTTTTTTTCAGGTATGTCTCCTTCCTGAGCAAACAGAAAGATGTGGAACAGCAAAAAGATGCATGTCTTTCTTTCCCAAACATCTCACCCATAAATCTGTATCTGATTGGTAGGTTTGTCCCAGTTGGAATGTTTTACTTAATTCAAATTTGGAGGCCTCAATGTAGATCAGAATTGCAGTGGTGGGCATAGGATTAAATCTTCCTAAAGCTATCATTTGCATTGGGAGGAACCAATGGCCTCAACAAAGGAGGGTTGTAGGGAGGTAGTGTGGGTGTGTGAGAGGAGAGGTGATAAATAGGACATACCTGTAAGCATATGTCTGTGTGGATAGATTTATTTGTATAAGGGTTAGAGCAGGGGTGTCAAACTCGCAGCCCCCGGGCCAGATGTGTCATGCACTGGCCACGCCCACGCCCAGTTTGGCAAAGGGGAAAAAAGTCATGATACATCACGTGACAAGTTTGACACCCCTGGGTTAGAGAAAGAAAATGGGATGCTCTTTTTCCATTTTGAGTTCATACCAACTTGTATTGATTGCATCCTTGCTTATTTCCACATATAATCATTGCTTCCCAAACCCTTGAGGAAATAATTATTTGCAGCCATCTAGATTAGCATCACCTGATCAGAATTTGCTGTTCTATAAGGATCAATACATTGAGATAATTTTCACTAATAATTGTGTACAAATGTACACAATGGGTGTGATTTGCATCAGAGCTTTGCTTCAAATATTTAGGGAAACATAATGGACTACATTAGAGGTAGCACACTTCACAAAGCATCAGTGCAGGGCTGATAAGCCTCAACTAGTTCTCAAAAAATCAGTGCAGGGCTGATAAGCCTCAACCCACAAAAAATGCTTTGATCCAGTTAAAATATGATGCTGCTTTGATCCCCTAGCAGCCATTTCAGTTGAGGTAATCAGCGATTGCCCCCCACACACACACACACACACAAAACACTTCCAATATTAAATCATGACAGTACTTAAACAGTGTTTAATACTAACATATGGAAGCCACAGCCTCAAGGGGTGACCAATTCACATCATTACTTTCAATGGTACAACTATACTTCCATCAAGACAGGCATAGGAAATAATTCAAATCCATGGTTTCATGTACTTGCTTATTGATATTGGGCTCAATTTTGCCTACATGGAATTCAGAACACATTAGTAATGGATGCCTTCCGGCTTCTTGCTCGCTCAACCAGAATCTTCTCTGATGGCCAATCTTGCTGAGCATGAGCCTTAGCTTTCTGAGTGCACCCTTCCTCTTTTCGTAACTCCAGACAAAAGCCAAATGGTGAAATTATTCAAAGGATGCCAGAATTGCTCCAAATTAAATCAAATTAAGTTAAATTAAATGTTTAAAGTATCAGGGATCTTCCTTTTTAGAGCCTGCACACTATACAGCCACTTGATGCCTTACAAGACGCTGGAAAATGCAGTAAGCCTAGGAAGATATATATTTTGGGATGCTTTGAACATTATTTGAACATAGGCCTGATTCTGACTCAGTGATTCAGAAAGTCTCCCACATTCATGCAGACTTCATTCATTTAGATTTTTTTTTCCCTCCCCAGGGGAAAAGAAAAAAGATGGGAGGAAAAAAAGAACGCTTGAGCCACTGATGTTGCACTTTGTAACTTTTCACAGCAAGATGCATATAATTAAACAGGGATATTCAAAGGCATTGCATGTCATCAGACTTCAAAGAGAGAAAAACATATTTTGCTTCATTAGATGCACGGTTGTTTGTCATTCCAAATGTCAGTGTAATAGAGGGGAGTGCAGTTTGCCTCAGATTAGAAACATTTCTCTCGTATGTTAGAAGTGCCATTAAAAAAAAACCCCAACCTGAAATCATATGGATTTGTTTGGATTGTTTAACTTAATACCTGTGAAATAATTTGGCACTAATCTTCGAAGAAGCTCCCTCTGTTTTTCAACATATGAAATATGCAACAAAATAACAGCTGGTTCATTGAAGTCAGACTTGGTGCAGGGATAGACAAGACCTACGTTACAAAAGAAGATGATACCCCCTTCACGTAGGCCTTTGTAGGGAGGACACGTTGCTTCTCAAATGGAAGAACTGGTCCTAGATACAATACAAATATATTGTGATACTTAGTGAACTCATAAACAACAGATGATAAATCTGTGCTCTGATTCCTTGCTAATTGCACTGTGGCAGAGCTGCCAAACCAAATCCTAACTCATTTAATTTCCCCATGAGGTTGCTTTTGCATTTTAATTCTGTCAAGCATTGGGTGAAGTTGTGATGGGAACAATGATGGAACTGTGTGTATGTGTGTGTGGGAGGGAGGGAGGGAGAGAGAGAGAGAGAGAGAGAGAGAGAGAGAGAGAGAGAGAGAGAGAGAGAGAAATTCCCTCAGTGCACCCAGTTTGGAATGAAGTCCAGTGAAGTTCTTTTTGTGTTCCATTGAGCACAAATCCAAATGCATTGAATAGGAACACAAAGAATTCCCTCTCAGATGTTGGGACTGAGCTCAGGGATGGGGCTTGAGCATGGGTGAAATTCAAAAAAATTCTCTACCGTTCTGTGGGCGTGGCTTGGTGGGCGTGGCAGGGGAAGGATACTGCAAAATCTCCATTCCCACCCCACTCCTGGGGGAAAGATATTGCAAAATCCCCATTCCCTCCCCACTCCTGGGGGAAGGATACTGCAAAATCTCCATTCCCACCCCACTCCTGGGGGAAGGATACTGCAAAATCTCCATTCCCACCCCATTCTGGGGCCAGCCAGAGGTGGTATTTGCCGGTTCTCTGAACTACTCAAAATTTCCGCTACCGGTTCTCCAGAACCTGTCAGAACCTGCTGAATTTCATCCCTGGGCTTGAGTGTGGGAAAAAGAAGCAGATAGAACACAGGGTCCCACTTGCTCTCCTGCATTGTTTGATTCTAGAAGGAAAGGGGGGAAAATGAAGGGGATGTTACAGTCCTTTTTACATCAAAGAAGTATCAGGGGAGAAACCACGAAAAGAGACTTTTCTTTCTCAGGCCCTCCTCTCAGACTGCAAATATGCTTCCAATGGAAGTTTCTACAGCCCCGTTTCCTCTGTCAAATTGATTTATTTCATTGTTTGCTGCTTTGCTACTCTGCATTTTAATTTGCATTTTAATGCAGATCTTAATATAATTTTAACTGACTTTGATTTTTTAAATTGCTCTTTGATTGCTACAGCTTATTGTTTTAATGTCTTGTTAAATAATTGATTATTGACCACCTTCAATGTTCCAGATGGAACAATGAGCTGAACATTTAAGAGATTCGTTGAATTTTTTTTTATATAAAATAACAGGCTGATACAGACAACCAAAATCCAAAATGCAAACAAATATTTTTATCCATCTCAACCTGGAAGTCAATTTAAGCCTTTAAAACAGGGAATGAAAATGAGAACACTCAATTAGCTTTCAACTTAATGAGCAAAGCCATTGGATAAAATCATCCATTATCAGAAAAATGTAGGCAGCAAGGTCATTATTAAAAGTGACCCTTGGAATATTAGAAAAGTTACTTTGTGGCATTCAATATGGGTAATTTCAAACTCAGCCTCAGCAATGTTAGCATATCAAGTTAGCATGCGAAGCATAAGTGTGTGTGATCCATGCAGACCTCTTGACAGCATATTGAAAATTAGCCTGACATTACGCAGTTGAACTGCACAAAGCAACTTTGAATTGTTCCTCTAACAGTTTTTCTGTTGTCCAACCCCTTTCCTTCTGTGTCATGATTTTGAATGTGTTGGTGGGGTTAGAAACAGAACTGTTAAGTTTGAAAGTAGGGACTGCATCATATTATTGATCTATAAACAGGACAAACATTTCCAAATTAAGTGCCTGGTGTACAGCAAATCCTTCAAATAATTGGTCAGAGAATATGGATCACAGTTATTATGTTTGTAATTATCAGTAGTAAATTTTAAGATGAGAAAAACAAACATTTTACCACCATTTTCACAAAACTATTTCTAAACAATATTATGATATATGTTCTGGAACCTGAAGTGGGAATTGCACAGAACTGTTTGAATATACAGCTATGGATTCTTTGGTCAAAAAAAAAAATATTCTCTGAAAAAAAGCAAAAAAATCCTCCATTCTGGAAAATGTCATCTTTAAAACACACATCGTACTGTTCCAGCTTACCGTTCAGAAGAAGAGGGAAATCAGAATTCAAACCACCAGAAGCAAACTCGGTAGAGATCCTGGCCTTTCAAGACCTAACCTGAAAGAGCAACAATGGTGCCACTGTGTCAAAATTATCACAACCAGATTTATCTATATGAAGGAGTATGGTTAGCACATCCTTCTATCCATGGTATGACAAAACAGTTCTGAACAATCAAGAAACTTAGATGATAAATGAGAAAGAGGTCTGGGCTATGAGGGAGGGAAAGAGCAATTTCTTGGGAACACTTTTACAGAAGATGACAGGTCAACGTACTGGAAATAAATACTGTATCTAGTATCCCATTAAACACATTAGCAGGCAAAGCTTGCATTTGCTCTTTGTAAGTCCCCATATGAAAATAGGCTAAATAATACTTGGGGTGGGACAGATTCAAGCACAAAATTAGCATGGAAATAGAATCCATGCTGGAGGTTTACCAAGTGCTAAGATCTCAGCATAGCGTCATGGTGTGTAGACAAATAGGCTGAATTCTGTTCTCAGTTGTGTTTCCATTAAACTAAAGTGAATCATCTCTCTTCATGATAGTGGCTAATATTGTCTCTTCATGAAGGCATGATCAGGTGATTGCAACTGAAAAATAAAATACCAGTTATACTCCTCTTACATATTGATTTCATTCTTGTTCTAAACTGTCCCAGTGAACCGACAGAAATAGAATTCTTTATTGGCCAAGTTTGATTGGACAGAAAAGGAATTTGTCTCCTGTGCATAAGCTCTCAGTGTACACACAAACAGCGAAGTGATAAGTCATAGATCATAAGTCATAAGATACAATCATAAATCATAAGATACAAACAACAGATGATCAGTCATAATATACCAATAGGAGAAGGTAGTAGGGAAGATGAGAAGTGAGAAAGATAAGAAGATGGGAAAGATGATAAAGATGATATAGAAATACATATATTCCCATCAAAGCCAGAAATACCCCATTTTGTGCTTTAACAAATGGGAAATGAAGATAAGAATGCTTTTACATGAAGCAGAAATGTCCTTACATCTCAGAGTGACATATGAAAGCCATTTATATCAAGTGGTCCTTAGTATTTCTTTGAATCATTTTTGCCTCTATCAGAGACACATGCAGGAACGGGTATGGGTGGCTTGTTAAACTGGACAGAAGACTGGTAAAGCCAAATATCAGAACATTACTATCCTTTCCTTAAAGTTTTAATAAGTCAGGGAAGCAGACAGGCATTCAAGATGCACATCAGTCTTGAATTGGTAAATTTGGATGAAATCAAACTCCCCTTGAAAAACTCCACTTGCATTAATTAAATAGCTGTGACTATACTGGCAATTTGTTCCTGATAGGTTTATCCTCAGTGGCCTTATTTCTTTTGTTTGTTTTTAATGTGTTTTGTCTATTCCATGTTATTATTGCATTGATGTTTTTATTGTGATAGCTGCCCAAAATATTTTATGTAAGCTGGCTGGCTTACATACATACATACATACATACATACATACATACATACATACATACAGTACATACACACATACACACATACATACATACATGATATGTCTTGGCAACTTCACCTGAAAAATGATTCCACAATTTTCTATCCAAGTTTCACTTGAGTGAAATTTTACTCCCAATTATAAGTAGAAGCACATGCAAAGCACTCAAAAAGTTTCCCATGTGGACATTATCACATGAAATAGTAATAATGGGAAACTGACTCTCTGGCCTTGTACATGTAAAGCATATGTTTCAGTCTTGACCCAGGATTCTTTTCCTGGAATCTCAATATGTTCACCATACTACAGCCCCTAGATTGCTCTTGGGTAAAATGCTCAAATAAATGTATAATGGAGCTGTAATCTCCTTTCCTTTATCTCGGGTTCCAGAGCAGAGTACATAGCCATCAAAACCATCTCATGCCTACCAATTCAAATTGGAAACCATGAAGGTCAAGGGCCTATGAAAGTTCATGGTTAAAAGCATAGGAGAAAATGCCTGAAATCTGCATGCAAGCAGAGATTCAGCATTATAAGCGCTATGCTGAGCTGGTAAAGCATCAGAATCAAAGAGATGAATGAGGAATGTCAGGCTGCTTTGTGTCTGAATGGACTGCCATGCCTATTAGTTGATCTTTGCAGGGCTGCTAAGCCTCTTCATATTGTGTTCATTCAGTACCACCTCCTGTCTTTGAACAGACTGAAGGTCCTCTGATCTGAAGATGACTCAAAGCACTCAGGCATTCCACTCAGAATGCGAGCTGCCATTTCCTTACAGTGGGGCCACCCTGAACAATAGATTGCTGCCAATTTCACCCCTTGAAGGTCATTCCATTTAGAAGCCGAGAGCAGCTGCCAAAGGGTAATCCCATCTCATTTTATCAGTCAGCTGCCTAATGAGTTCAAGTGGTAACATTCACTGCTACCAGATGACTGCAATGTAGAAAGGCTGCAGGAACAGTCTTTGCAATAGCATTCTGTCCTTGGAGGGAGGGGAGGAGGAGGAACCATAGCTTTTGTATTGGGTTTCCACAATTAATGCTAGTGAAAGAAAGATAGATTGCTGCTATCAAATTCAATGCACAATTCACCCGTCCCTGTATCATCATGGTGTGTTTTGTTTTTTTTAATGCTGCATCAGATCATATTATGTTATTCCAAATCTGAAATGGGTGGGCCTGCTTGATTTAGCTATTATTCTCTTTCCTCCAGTGCAGTTCAATGTTAATGTGAAACCAGCATGGGCCATAAGAAAAATATTCAACTATGGTTATGCCTACTGAGAGAGTTTCCCCATGAATTAGTGTCAGATCAGTCAATTCAAAATCACAGCTTCCCTCCTCTCACACATTTACAAGAATTGCAGCTAATATTGTTGAGTTTTCTCCTACCCGTCTTTCACATTTGCAGTGATTCTGGGCACCCAAAAGGGGCAGGGGTCAAAAAGGGGGTCAAGATGGCAGCCAGAAGTGCATGATCAAAGGCCTGCCCCACACATTAAAACACTGGAGGGCTTCATTTGTGTGGTTGCCATCTTGACTTTTTTTAAAAAAAAAATCCCTTTCTGTAGATGCCCCTAGCAATTGTAGACTGCCATAGGTATAACAGAGAAGAAGTAGTTAGTGTACCACAATGTATGTTTTTGCCCACAATATGCACATAACTTCTCCCCAAACCTGTCTTTCATGGTCCAGGTGCTTTTAGAAAACTTCTCATACTTAAGATATGGATACCAAAAGCCACACCTGGACCTACCGAAGTTAACCCATTCCTTTTTTTATTTAAAAATAATGTGAAAATTCAAATTTGAATATGTAATCGCACAATTATTTCTAACTTGGCTATATTTACAGGATAAGTGAAATCTGTTTAAGGGAAAGGAAGTTGCATGATACATTATAGCTAGGTCATAGCTATGTCCTCTTTTAGAATATTTATTTGCCATTTTTTGATCTGAACTCCCAAAAATAGTCAATAATAAGCAAGCATATTTAGAACGTATTGGGGGAATATGGGGGGGGGGAAGGAATTGTTATTGTTTAGGTTTCCCTGAACATCCTGATATCTCCTCATTTAATAGTCTTTTCATCTATTGTCTTGTCACCATATATTTAATATTCCAGTTTTACCTGATGACATATCATCATCATTATTGTCATACCACTTATGTTCATAAAAATGAAGGTTTCTCCTGTCCACTCATAACTCTGGAGGGTGGTGCTCATCTCCGTTTCTTAGCCAAGGGAGCCAGCGTTGTCTGAAGACTCTTCCGTGGTCATGTGTCACAATCCTTACAAATCCTATAAAGGAAGTTAATAATCATATCCCTAAGACAATAGAGGCCAAGACTAATATTGAGAAAGATCTATTGGGCTAATTCATGAGTTCATGGAGATAGCAATATTTACACTGCAGACTTCCCAGTTCAGTATAGCATATTAAACTAGTTCATAATACAGGCATTCCTCCACTTACAAGCATTTGTTTAGCAACTGTTTGAAGTTACAATGGCACTGAAAAAAATTACTTATGACCAATCCTCGCACTTATGATCGAGCATCCCCTCAGTTACGTGATTATAATTCAGGCGCTTGGCAACCAGCATGGACGTATCATGATTCAATGTCCCAGGGTCATGTGATCACCATTTGCAACCTTCCTGCCGGTTTCCACAAGCAAAGGCAATGGGGGAAGCTGGATTCGCTTAATGACCATGTGATTCACTTAACAACTTCAGTGATTCACTTAACAACTGTGTCAAAAAGGTCATAAAATTGGGCACGACTCACTTAACAACTGCCTTGCTTAACAATGGAAATTCTGGCCCCAATTGTGGTTGTAAATTGAGTACTACCTATAGGGCCTTTTATTGTATTATTGGATACTTTATAGAGTCCATTTAATACATGGTAGATATATTTATGGGAAAAAAGAATATTAAGAACTACTCTCTGACTCTCCTCAAACATGTACTAAATCATTCCTCCTTTTATATCACACATGAGATTTGCTGAACTCAGACATTTCATTTGTTTTCCAGATGTGTGAGTCACAACATCACACAAGTGAATGAGTAGTACTACAACTTCAGAGAAGAAGACGGATTCTTAAGATGTTGTGGCTGGAGGTGCAGATCTGTCAGGGATTTATCCAACCGCATCTCACCACAGGCTAGAATAGCTTTTCTGCAAACATACACAAAACCAGCCTCATTGGTCTCTTCAAACATGGCTTTTCAAGCATTCAGAACCAAGAAAATCACAAGAGATTGTGGCTGAGTACAAACACATAGATGAATAGCATTGTGTTCGTCTCCCCACCTTATTTTACATTTTCAAATGCCTGAGGAAAATTGCATGCAAGGTCTGCCTTTAAGAATGATAACGGTTGCAATACATATGCAGGCCTCTTACAGGTTATTGTGTTCATGCTCACTCTCTGGAGAAAAGGAAGACCAAAGAAGTGTGCTTTAGGGATCAAGATGCAAAATTTCTTTAGGTGAAAGATCTAGAAAAATGGAGTTGGGGGAAGGAGAAATCTTCACATTCTTAGCAAAAAATATCTCTGCTTTTTAAGCAAATCTATGAAAAACATCCCAGAAGCAAGGTTTTGTGGCCAGGGAAAACTGTCAAAGGATAGGTAAGAGATTCAATAAAATCAATCTGCATCCCTTTTCATATCCCTAGTCTTCCTTAGTGAGGCAGCCATAGCACCCAGGGCATAACTTGTGACAGGGGACAAATTGGTGTGTGCTTACTATTAGCTCTTCACAGCATAGCGAATGATAGGAGATTGAGTGAGTTGTAGGGCATCAGGTTTGCCTCATATATGGCAACACAAATATTTTTAAATAGATTTGAAGAGGGTCTACACAATGTTCCTGTTCCAGGACAACACCTGTTTTCCTTTCCATCAGGACCAGCAGACTAACTCAAGCAAATACCAGAGGACTATTAGAGAAGTTTGTGAATGAATTATAAACAGGTAGGTCATTTAGTTATTGAGAGTGAAAGACAGAAGCTCATTGTTGGGTGAAAAGATCACGTGGAAATTAAAGGGGGGAGGGAGAAACTGAACCCAAAGATCAGTTTAGTTATTAAACTGATAATAAGTAACAATTTTAACTTTATTTATTAAATTTCTATGTTGCCCATCTCACTGATAACAGCGACTCTGAGCAGCTATTCCACTTTATGAAAGGCAAAAAGGTTAGGAAGAATAAAATTGAAAAGTGAATAGAAGATAGAAGAAAGGAAAAGGGGAAAGGGGAAGAAAAGAGAGGGAATTGGAGAAAGTCAGGAGAGAAATTGGAGAGCTTTGTGAATTACATACCCTGAAATATGAAGATAAGAATATAAAAAGAGCCTAGCTGGATAAACCAAAAAGCCATCAAGATTTGCATTCTTTATCACAGTGGCTAACCAGATTTATTAATGAAGCTGACAAATGTCAGCCGGAAGGTGATAATCCTGTTATTTTTGCTTCTTGTCAGCTGATATTTAAGATAAGCTACCACATCACAGAGGGAAGAAATACCCATCAAGGCTAGATGCTAGTGACAGTATGATCCACCATTTGGTATTTATCCAAAACCTGTGCAATAGTTTTACTTAGTACTACTTCAAATTTTATACTATCACCTTTAAAGTGGATACTAAAATATCAAACGGGTTTCCAATGTTAACACCTAAATGAACAATTTTACAGCCTCTCAGAATGAGATAAATGCTGAGGTGGTTCCTACCGGTTCTAACCGGTTCTTTAGAACCGTTAGTAGTTCAGCGATGATGTCACGGAGCCAGTTCCGTCGGTGTCTCCATGGATGCCGCCATCTTGGATTTTTGCTTCTGCGCATGCGCAGAAGCTATTTTTTGATTGCTGCATGCGCAAAGCGCACGCACGCACGGCGCGGCCCTGAGCAAACCGGCAGCAAAAGGATCCAGAACCCACCCCTGGATAAATGGCATCATCTCTATCACAAATTAGCAATGAAAATATATAAAGCTACATCTATAATTGTCCTCCTCACAGACAGGTAGGACTGCAGCTTGGGAGCAAAAATTATAACAAGCCAGATTAAGAAGACAATAGAATTCTTAGAAACGTGGCACTCCAACCAAGTTGTGAACATCAGATATATAGACTTAAACTTTATCTATGGACCTATCAAAAGATAAAACCAGACAACCACCTACTCCCACCCAAGCATGTGTATACCTGCCACAATTAAGATATATGTAACCCTTGCCAACCAACAAAGCTCACTTCCCCAGCAGTGATTATATTATCTAATATGGCAATAAAAGTTTGCAATCCAAATGCCTATTTCAGAGAACTGTAGCATAACACAGTTTTGTCTTCTTAAAACCTATCTCAAGGTTTAATTACATGAGATGTAAATTTTGTACTTAGTGAGCCCTGATGGCACAGTGGTTAAAGTGCAGTATTGCAGGCAAACTCTGCCCACAGCTAGGAGTTTGATTCTGACAGGGTTCGAGGTTGACTCAGCCTTCCATCCTTTCAAGGTCAGTAAAATAAGGACCCAGATTGTTTGGGGCAATATGCAAATAATGCTTCTATATTGTAAACCGCCCAGAGAGTGTTATTGCTACTAGTAATCAGCCTAAAACTATCACGGTCATCCAAGATTGTCTGCAAACCTGGATAACTGGTTTACACATTTTAGACTCTACCAGAATTTCCAGAGAACAGCTACTCAAAACCTATGTCCGACTTTACTCTAATTATTTACAAAAGACCAATGACTTCTTAGTAATGAAGTTCTAGATTTATCTTGCCTATCCAGGCTTCTCATTGGATAGTCCTAAATTAGAAAGACCTCCTATTTGCCTGAGCAAATATAGTCAACTCAGTCTTGGATGTTTGTCAATCTTTTGTATCTTTGAAAAACACCACATTCATACATTGCTTTTTGAGCTTTAAACATCTTGCCTAATCATTTGAAGAATCTCATCAACTCTATCCAAACCCAAGTTTCTGAGTCTTGCCATTCCATTCAATTTATTCATTCCACTTTCACCTTCCTTCCCTTTAGAGAACAATACAACAAATTGGTAAGAGAATGGATGTACAGTATATTAGTGGGATTGTGAGCCCTTTTCAACTGTTCCTATTAGTCACAGGAGTTGTGATTGATTCACTGGAGTTCGCTACATTTAACTTCACATATTCCCGGGTTTAGTTGTGGTAAAAATATTAGTGTGTATAAATCTTTCTGTCTCAAGTTTCAGCACAAAAAAGGATCTGAAATTTTACATAAACAAATCACAGCAGTGCTTTTAAAGTATCTCAGAATCTAAACCGAATAAAAGTGTTTTAACAGTCTAAACGAAGAAACTGCAAAACTAAACACCTAAGGGAGAGAGTTCTCATTACTCTAACATGTAAATGCAAAATGTCTCACTCAGGAGCACAGGCAAGCCACCAACATCCATCTGGTAGTTCCTACAGTTGACAGGGTCAAATGTTTGACCCTTTTTGTTTTGACATTTTGAGTGAGAATCTAAGTAGCAATGTGGATCCCTTAGATCTGAAAAGCTTTAAGACTACTATATATGTTGTTCTTTGTTGTTGTGCCTTTGAGTCATTGTTGACTCCTGGTGACAGCCTGGATTTGCGATTTTGAGGTGGTTAGCCCTTGCCTCAGGGGTGAAATTCAAAAATTTTTCCTACTGGTTCTGTGGGCGTGGCTTGGTGGGCATGGCAGGGGAAGGATACTGAAAAATCTCCATTCCCACCCCACTCCAGGGGAAGGATACTGCAAAATCCCGATTCCCTCCCCACTCCAGGGGAAGGATATTGCAAAATCTCCATTCCCACCCCACTCTTGGGCCAGCCAGAGGTGGTGTTTGCTGGTTCTCTGAACTACTCAAAATTTCCGCTACCGGTTCTCCAGAACCTGTCAGAACCTGCTGAATTTCACCCCTGCCTTGCCTCCTTCTTCCTAGGGCTGAGAAAGGGATTGGTCCAAGGTCACCCAGTTGGCTAATGCCTAAGGTGGGACTAGAACTCAGTTTGTAGTTTCATGTTTTAGCCACTACACCAGACTGGTTCTACCATACATAGGCTACAAAAATCTGGATATCTGTTAGATCAGGGATGTCAAACTCAAGGCCCGTGGGCCGGATCTGCCCTGCAGGATGCTTGGATCTGGCCCACGGGGCTGGGCCAGAAATAGCAACCCATGGTGCCTCTGCTAGTGAAAATGGGGTGTGCCCCGTTTTCGCCGGCAGGGTGCTGCAGGAGGCAGCATCCCATCTGCCGTCCGTCCCATCTCCCCTCCCCCCCATCCGGCCCACGGAGGACAGCTACAATGCTGATCCGGCCATCGAAGAAATCCAGTTTGACACCCCTATATTAGATGGTACCACCAGAATTAAGAGATTTCTATATTTTTGCTGCCATCTACTGGTTAGCTGGATATTTGAAAACCAAATATGGTAGCACTATTTAAGGCACCCATTAAGCCTAAGTGATTTTTTTTTTTTTTTAGTAAATGGGACTTGAACAGGAAGATTATAGACTCCTTGTATCAGTATAAAAAAATACACTTTCTGTTTACTTTTGCAGTTTATCAAATCAAAGCCAATGCAACTGAGACTTCCAGCAATAACACATAATACAAAGGGTCTTTTATATGCAAAAATGTTTTTGGTCTAATTGAAGACTTGAAAGAAATAAAAGCTCTCTGTCATTCAAAAAGCAATGTTTGTAGGCCTTAATAGTTCATTTCCTTTTGTTCTTTAAAGCTTCATCACTGTCTATATGTCTTGAAGTTAATATTATGAGTAGTTTGGTAAATTCCCATAACACTTTTCTTCTGTCTTCATTTCCCAGTCTAAGCATTAATAGAAAGGCAATATTTCAAAGTAAATCCAATGAACACAACCAGCAAAAACAAAAACAAAAAAAACCCCACAATGTTTGTTTTAGTAAAACAGACTTCATTAAAAATATACTTCTGGTTTTGATATGATACAACAACTCTGTTCCAATTTCATATCTTTTCCCAGTATAAATAACCTCAGATGATGGCATTTTGAGGGCAAAAAGGACAAATAAAAACCAAAGTTTGCTTCAACCAACTATATAGGTCATGAGTAGTCCAGTGGCAAGTTGCCAATTAGTGCAAAAGAAAATTATTTCTTTGAGCTAGTGAACACATTTAGAATACAAAAAGAGCATCTTATAAATGCTTTACAAAATGGGTCCAGGGGTGGGTTCTGGATCCTTTTGCTGCCGGTTCACTCAGGGTCGCGCCGGTGCGTGCACATGCTTTGCGCACACGCGCGCCCCTGCAGCAATCAAAAAATAGGTTCTGCGCATGCACAGAAGCAAAAACTAGCTTCTGCGCATGCGCAGAAGCAAAATCCAAGATGGCGGCACCCACCGAGACACTGACAGAACCGGCTCCATGACGTCATCGCCGGTTTACTAACGGTTCTAAAGAACCGGATAGAACTGGTAGGAACCCACCTCTGAATGGGTCCCATGTGAAGTTTACCTAGTCTCAGAAGGGCAGCCATGGTGGGTGTCACTCATCACAAAAATACCAATTTACCAAAAGGCAAACTGAAATCTTGTTTACTCTTCAGTCCCTTATGATGCTCCCCATCTTTGTGACTCATAACACAGATCAATATGAGGTCCCATTGTGACTCCATAACACAGATCAATAAAGGTCCATTCTCTCCCTCTCATAATCCATATCAACTGCTGCATCAACCTCTGCTTAAATAAAGGGTAAATTATATAATAATTATGAACAACGGCGCCTAGAACAAGTGTTCAACACCTTGGTGGGAGCATAAGAAGTGACTTTATTTTATCTAGACTCCTTTTTAACTTTAACCTAATATTACCTTAATCAGAAAGAGCACTCTGGGCTCATAAGAGAGAAAATGGTTATATCATGTGCTACATGACTAGAGATACCAGGATTAAACTTGGGATTATGCAGGCAGTGCATACTGTATATTCTAGCTCAGCACTATGGAAGTGTCACAATACATATCATTCCATGCAAAGAAAAAACTGTACTTCATTACCCTTTTTAAATGGATTATATTCAGCAGCTAAGCGCAGTTATAACCACCCTACACATTTTAACACTCATCGTATTTGGGTTACATTTTGTGAAAACCCAATTCCCTTGGGATGTCCATAATTCTGGAAAGGTTGAAAGAAAGGAAACAAGAGGGTGACTATATTATAGAAGTTATGGGTGAACCATCGAAAGATCTGAAGTTAAATTCTAGGGAAAGATTATGACATTTATAAAGAGAGCTTTAAATCATTTTAGTTTTCATTCTCTTATGGACTGTTTCTCACTAAAACAGAGATGTGTCATGGTTGCTATAAAACCCTCAACAGTATTTAGTGGCCCAGAGCACTGACAAAGATGCCATAGAACATGTACTTTAAGCCTTACAGAGGCATTATGTCATCCCTCACACATTTAAATAAGCTAGTGTGTTTTTCCCTGTTGGGGGTATATCAATAGCAATAGCACTTAGACTTATATACCACTTCATAGTGCTTTACAGCCCTCTCTAAGCGGTTTACAGAGTCAGCATATTGCCCCCAACAATCTGGGTCCTCATTTTTACTTACCTCGGAAGGATGGAAGGCTGAGTCAACCTTGAGCCTGGTGAGATTCGATCTGCCAAACTGCTGGCAGCTGGTGATCAGCAGAAGTAGCCTGCAGTACTGCACTCTAACCACTGCGCCACCGCGGCTCCTCCACTGGTATGAGGGGACATGGGGTGAGCAATGACTACAGGTAGTCCTCAACATACAACCACAACTGAGTCCAAAATTTCTGCTGCTAACTGAGACAATTGTTAAGTGAGTTTTGCCCCATTTTACAACCTTTCTTGCCACAGTTGTTAAGTGAAACACTGCAGTTGTTAAGTTAGTAACACAGTTGCAAAGTGAATCTGGTTTCCCCATTGACTTTGCTTGTCAGAAGGTCGCAAAAGGTGGTCACATGACCTTGGGACACAGCAACGGTCATAAGTATGAGCCAGTTGCCATATTTTGAATTCCCATGGGGATGCTGCAATGGTCGTAAGTGTAAAAATGGACATAAGTGAGTCCCCTCCAGCTATCTTTTCTGCATTTTAAATAAATAAGATCGTGTGATTAATAGCATCATCTTATTGACACAGATACCAATAAGCAGCCTGTTTCTTGCTGGTCCAGTCTCTTCTACTTTCCATTGGTTAATCAGATAGCTGCCCAAATTGGCTATAGGTCCCAGACCATTGCTTTGAGGTCCAGCAGGTAGTGAGGATTTGAAGGTAGTATTATCCCAGGAAAACAATAGGGAAGGCTGCTGTGACAATGGGTTCAAATTAAGACTAAGTACCAGTACAGCTCATTTTCCTTTATGAGATGGAAGAAGGTGGACAGCTTCACCTAAATGTTTTTGAATACTAAAAAAAAAAAAAATCAAAACCTGCAAAAATGATAAAGGAATGTCCATGTCTATGTACAATATGTCTGAGTGGTAAAAATTAAGATTATGTCTTTGCAGAGCTGTGATAATTTGCAAGCAATTATTTCTTCAAACATACGCATGCAAATGGAGTCCTCATTCCTAGAGACTAAAGACTCAAGGGATGCTTGATTTTTTATTTTATTTTTTGCTTAAATGTGTTGCAAATAGACAATGAATTATCTTGAAGATGAACATGTCTTGCACTTATTAACATCAGAAGAAATTGAACTCAGCACCAGTAATGTTGATTTTATGAATGAATAGATGGGAAAGGCAAATGGAGAGGGTCCTCAGATATTCTCCATGGAGATTTAATTGAAACTTTAGAATTGTTTCCCAACAGAGAAGCAAGCAGTTGTGAAAGTATTTGAACTGGACTTGGCCCATCAGACGGCCATGTCACTAAGTACCGTAAGTATTCACTGATGCTAACCCTGAGACTTGGCAATTAAGGATTTCATTCTTTTAAAAAAAAAATCATGTTTTGCTCATACTTGTTTCAGTGAAGGCAATGTTCAGCAAGGCTAGAAGACATGCTAAATATGAATGTAGCCAACATTTACCTTAGTCACTAAAGGAAGCATGCATAATAAAAAGGATAATGTCTCACTCATATAATATAAGCTGCCATATCATACCTTAAGAAAGTACAGGTAGTCCTTGAGTTATGACCACAATTGACCCCAACATTTCTGATGTTAAGTGAGACATTTGTTAAGTGAGTTCTGCCTATTTTATGGCTTTTCTTGCTACAGTTGTTAAGTGAATCACTGCAGTTAATAAGTTAGTAGCCTGGTTGTTGAGTGAATCTGGTTTCCCCATTGACTTTGCTTGACAGAAGGTTGCAAAAGGTGATCACATGATCCTGGGACACTTGACAAAAAGTGATAACTATGAATCAGTTGCTTAGCATCTGAATTTTGATCACATGATCATGGGGATGCTACAAAGATTGTAACTATGAAAAATGGTCATAAGTCACATTTTTTCAGTGCCGTTGTAACTTTGAACGGTCACTAACCAAACTGTTGTAAGTTGAGGACTACCTGTATGTTGTGTGACCTAGGCCATATGCATCCCTCACACAATTTGCAAAGGCAATGATGATGTCTGTTGGTGAATGTTCCTGCTGCCTTAAATAGGGAAGTGAGCATAAGAGAAGTAAGCCTCAGAATAAGAAAGTGGAAGCAAAGGAAGGAATTGGCAAAAGTTGGTTCTGCTTATTTGAGCCCTACCAGCAGTGGCCTACTAGAAAAACATTCCAAGAAAACATGGTCTTCGTTATACCCAACACTTTCTTAGGACAGTGTAATTGAATATTGTAAGATTAGTCATAACATTATTTTCTGACATTTGTAATAAACCATAAAATAAATCTGAATACAGAGGCTAAGTTATGGTCATGGCAACAATGGGAAGTGGCTCTCCAAAATAAAACTGTCTCAATACAGATATGTAAAAGATATTTTAATGAGTTTTGATCTTTCAAAAGGTCAAACAGAAAATTTAATTGTGTGTATGTGTGTATGTGTGTGTGTCTGTCTGTGTGTATGTATGTGTGTGTGTGTGTGTGTGTGTGTATGTGTGTGTGTGTGTGTGTGTGTGTGTGTGTGTGTGTGTGTGTGTGTGTGTCTGTGTGTGTGTGTGTATGTGTGTGTGTGTGTGTGTATATATATAACATATTTTTACTGATAAATAAATAAATAAAGGGAGACTAGTATAGATCTATTTCAAGCTATTTAGCTCTCATCAGCTAGCCACACACTTTTTACTGGGATTTGAACCTGGGCAAAAAGGCAAAAAGGAAGCAGTATGCTCCCTCCCATATTTGGGTATACCAGGTGATTTAATAGAGAAAAAAACATATACTGTATATATATATGTACAGTATGTATATGTATGTGTATGTATGTGTACACACACACACTAGCAAAAGCACTTAGATTTATATACCATCTCAGAGTGCTTTATAGCACTTTCTGCGCCCTTTACAAATTTCAGCATGTTGCTCCCAACAATCTGGGTCCTCATTTTACCAACCACAGAAGGATGGAAGCCTGAGACAACCTTAAGCCGGTCAGGATCGAACTCCTAGCTGTGGGCAATACTGCATTCTAACCACTGTGCCACCATGGCTCATGTGCAGAGAAATAGTTTCATTGTTTGGTTTAGAGTTTTGTAAGGTATTCCAAAATTCAAGCTTGGAAACCAGCATGTAAAACCGTCTGCACAGAATTGCATTCTTTTTATAGCCATAGACTCACGGTATTATTCATTTAGAGTTGGACTACATAGAAGTATTTAAGTATGTGTGTTTTTCCATTTTTTCAGTTATTTGCGTACAGAAAATCAAATAATCGCATGCAAGCTGAGGGCAAAATCAAAAGTTACAACTGTGGTATCCTCATCTTGGCGTTTATACATTTTTAACCAAGATTTCTGTTTGGCACAAAGAAATTTTAGAAATAATGCTTACTTTCTATTAATATTAATAAATTCATCTTATATAGGTAATTATATACCACATTGTCAGTGGAAGTTTTTTTAAAATTCAGGACATTATAAATAATATTTCCTTGCTTATTTCACATATTTTTATCTCATGTTTCCTTAGAAAAAGCTCAAGGGAGCTAAGAGCAATGATAAAAGTATTCTGAATGAGTTTCAAACAACACTTCTAATCCAACACCAAACCAAATGGGTTTTTTTTAAAGCAGCAAGAAATCATATACAATAGAGGCCTGAGAAATTATACAAAATCCAGAAATGATGAAAATCAGCTCAAACAGCTCACTAATTGTTTTATTATCAATTTATGAAAGGTGTTAAAAAGAGGGTGAAATGTGATTTCCTTGGAAGACAGTTTCTATTTATTTCTAGTTGATTCAGACTTTTAACACTTCACTGAGTTTCTTCTTTTGAAACTTGTCTGATTTGTCATATCAAAATAAAAGTCTGGAATCTCAAACATCAAAGGACTCAGCAACAACACGGTATTTAAGAGTGAAATCCAATATCACACAAACTCATTTAAGCATTGGGACTTTCTCCTGATCTATAGTCTCCCACCTCATGAAAATGTGAAATGTACTCTCATCTACATTATCTCTAGAGGACAAGGGGACAGGTATTAAAAATTCCATCCATGGACTAACTTACTTAGATTATAGCAATAGTATTTAGCACTTAGACTTACGGTATATACCGCTTTACAGTGCTTTACAGCCCTCTCTAAGCGGTTTACAGAGTCAGCATATTGCCCCCAACAATCTGGGTCCTCATTTTACCCACCTCGGAAGGATGGAAGGCTGAGTCAACCTTGAGCCGGTGAGAATTGAACCGCCGAACTGCAGCTAGCAGTCAGCTGAAGTAGCCTGCAGTGCTGCACTCTAACCACTGTGCCACCTCGGCTCTTATACCCAATGTCCAGGAACTCTGCCACACCATCATGTATTTCATCTGCAAATCAAGCCAGGCAGAGACCTAATCTAGGAACCCGACCATTCCCCACTGTCTCTATATTCAAAATGAGTTCACCAAGTTCACCATGTTGTGAAGCTGGCAGGCTTACAACCACGAAGTCCTGTCTTTTTCATCTTTTCCAAGTCTTCACTGGAGATGTGCACATGTGTGACAAACAGGACCTCATGAGGCCACACACATTCCTTGCACAACCATTCACAAAGCATGGGAAGCTCCCTGCAGTATCTGAATATTGGTCAGAGAACAGGTACAGAAAGCTCTTTTCTCTTGTGCTGTCCCTCTCTCTCTCTCTCTCTCTCTCTCTCTCTCTCTCTCTCCCACACAAACACACACACACACACACACAAACACACACACACACACACACGTGTAAGTCTCTCCCTCCCTCCCTCCCTCCCTCCCTCCCTCCCTCCCTCTTTTAGATTACCCTTCTACCACTACCTCCACTCTGTCACAAATCTAACTTCTAAAAGGTAACCAAGTGTTTTACAAATGCCAGGGCAGTGATCAGATGTACAGGCAATTTGTTTTGGTTTCCAGACAAAATAAGCACAACAGTAAATAAAGAGCATTATTATTAACTTATTAAGCAAACAGAGTTAAAAGCATAATGTAGAAAGCATGCATTTGCATACCAAACAAGATGATACCCAAATCTCTTACAAGCGGAAGAGCCGCGGTGGCGCAGTGGTTAGAGTGCAGTACTGCAGGCTACTTCTGCTGATCACCGGCTGCCAGCAGTTTGGCAGATCGAATCTCACCAGGCTCAAGGTTGACTCAGCCTTCCATCCTTCCGAGGTTGGTAAAATGAGGACCCAGATTGTTGGGGGCAATAAGCTGACTCTGTAAAACCTCTTAGAGAGGGCTGTAAAGCACTATGAAGCGGTATATAAATCTAAGTGCTATTGCTAGTGCTATTGCTATCAAGTGCTCCTTAATAATGAAAGCCGAGATACCCCAAGAGTGGCCAATTTCCACAATAGCCACTGCTTGTTCTGCACAGAAGCTCCCGGCTTAAAGGCCAGTGCTAGGGTTTTTATTAAAGACTGGCACTTTTTTTATGGTTATAAGACTGCAAAACCTGATCTTGACTGGGTGGCTCATACCTCGAAAGTCTAAAATCAAATAATGACATAAACAGACCCCCCCCCTTTTTTTTTCTTTAAGGCTAAGAAAAGTGGAAATAAGTTATGAACTCATCTTTTGCTTATATCTAAGGCAGAAGAAAGACTCAATCCCAGTTCAGGGATCCAGAACTTTTGCCTCTATCATCCTCAGTGAGAGAGATCCACGAATGATATAGAGTGCTATGTCAAAAAGGACTGGTCAGAGCACTTAACTGCACGTCCATAGCAGGGGTGGGTTCCAATTTTTTTTGCTACCACTCTGTGGGCGTGACTTAATTTTGTGGGAGTGGCTTGACAGCCATGTGACTGGGTGGGAGTGGCTTGACGGCCATGTGACTAGGTGGGAGTGGCTTGGCAGTCGTGTGACTGGGTGGGAGTGGCTTGGTGGTCGTGTGACCGGGTGGGAGTGGTCAACTTGTAAAATGTGGTGGAAAAGTGACTTATGACCATTTTTCACACTTAACGACCGTCGGCTGTTAAGTGTGAAAAATGGTCATAAGTCACTTTTTTCACTGCCATTGTAACTTTGAACAGTCACTAAATGACTAGTTGTAAGTCAAGGACCAACCTGCACTTAAAAGCCACACACAGATGAACATATGAAAGCAGCCATGGAGTCACATAAAAGGTGATTGCTGCAAGAAGCAATTACCTCAAAAACCAGTTATCACACAGAAACACACAAAATTGTCAGAAATGGTGTAGGGTCTCCTGCTTGAGCAAGGGGTTGGACTAGATGACCTACAAGGTCCCTTCCAACTCTGTTAATGTTTTGTTTTTTTTAAAAAATAATAGTACAGGTTATTTTCCACTAGGTATTGAACCAAAATCTCACAAACCATTGGCCAGAGGTCCCCAAACTTTGCAACTTTAAGACTTGTGGACTTCAACTCCCAAGTT
>QLTV01002419.1:7106621-7116939 GCA_003457575.1 Thermophis baileyi | reverse complement strand
GGACTCCAATTTGAAAAAAAATAAAAATAAAACAAATAAAGCCAAAAAAAGATGGCGACCGCATGCACAGTGCTGGAAGTCACCCTCTGAGCATGCTCAGAAAAAAAAATTGAAAAAAATAAAATAAAAAAAGATGGCGGCCCCCACGGACCGGCAACCACCGATCCTGTTCGGATGACGTCACTAGCGGGTCGCTACCGGTTTGGGCGAACCAGTCCGAACTGGTAGGAACCCACCCCTGGTCCATAGCAAGAAGATTCCCTATTAACTCTTTTAAATGGAATGGATCCTATTAAAGGACATGCCCATATGGTGCTGCCTTTGGTGATGCTTCGTAAGTGGAAAAATAAATAAATCCGTAGATTACCACTGTGATTGTTTAGTATGTCCACATCAAAACTGTAAGCACAGCTCCATCCACCTAACCTCAGATTAGAGGTTGGCCATCAGCCATAACATTTTATGTTAGTGGACTTTCCTGTTTACTCAAAAACTAGGATAAACCATGTTAATGGGGTTTTCCAGCTGTAGCCCCAATATGTTCTAATTTGCATTAGGTGAGGAGCAAGGCTGTGCTTTTTCTGACACTTAGCTCTAAGCAAACACTTGGCATACAAGTGGTGCATAAATGCTTCTAGATTTCACCAGGAAGGAAGGGAGGGAGGGAGGGAGGATTATTTCTGATGGGTAGAAAGCTAAGAAAGATGGAGATTAATGGCCTGTGCTTGTGCTGCAGCAACCTGGTTGGGGAAAAACCCTTTAGTTATCTAAACATTTCTGTTTGTTTGTTTCAAGGCATGTTAATACAAAATAATCACACAATACAGTTAATCAGTAGCTTATACAAAATGAAATCTGGAATTAAATGTGAATATTTGAACCATTTGAACCAAAATTCATTATTTTTTTCTATGAAGATGCCTTAGTATGATAGCAATACACACATACACATTCATACATGTATGTGTATAGCATATATATTAATTATACATAAATATAATTATATAATGTAATGTAATGTAATATATTACATATTATATTACATTACATTATATTATATTTATTATACTATATTATTATTTACATTATAATAATAGATTGTGTGTGTGTGTGTGTGTGTGTGTGTTTGTGCATGGATGCCTTAATATGGTATGATCACCCCTTCAAGGCCTAGGTATCCCATGTCATATACATCAATGTTACTTTTTTATATAAAATTAGCACCAGACTATTGCAAGTCTGAATGCTCTCCCCCCCCCTTTTCCTTTACCTTGTGTGAACTAGATAAGACCTAGGTGAGGCACCTATATGTACTCATGCTACATTCTTGGTCTGGACTGAGACCTTTTTTATGTGACTGTTGCCTTGATAGTGGCTCTTCTTTCTGCCCTTGACAGCCATTGCCTCTGTCTTCTACAAGTAGAAATCCCCTTCCCCAAATTTACAAATATTTGTCAAAATATTCATACATTTGAAATTTATATGGGATCCAACTTCTTTAGTATGTTCTATGTCTAAAAATGATTTAGCTGCTATCAAACTCCAAGCTTTGGAACAAATCAAATCACCATTACTTTTTGTTACTGTTATTTGTTTGATAAATTGGTTAGTGAAAGAAATTGTTCCAACTGCTTATCTATGTATGATAGATAACTACTCATCATTGTAGTTCAAGATAAAGTGGAAGAATCGCTGTTTTCTTAAGTCTTGCAAGCCATAATTAACACAGCTAAATCAAAAATCTTTGAAACAAAGGAGCTAAATTGGTTGGAATAGAAGCAATGCTAAATTCATGGTCAGAATTTTTAAAATAAAAATAAACCTTATCTGTTTTCAGATGCTCAGCATCATTTACTGACAATCATTGGCTTCCAAAATTCTGCCCAGCAGTGTATAAGAGTCTTGCTGTGAAGGTAGTTAATTACATGAAAAACAGTGAATTAAACTCCAGGTTATGTATTTTATTTTTTGAAATTTTGGAACCTGATCAGGAAGTTTTTCTTTTCCATGTTGAGTTTCAATGATTGCCCAAGAAATATATATTTGGATGGATTTATGAACTAAAGAGATAGGTTTCATTTTTGGGATACCATGGAACTTGGTAATTAATCAATAGATTAATGCCATTACAGTTGCTCATCATGTATTTAACTATTTATTACTATGCATTTAGTATTTATTTTATTTTATTTCATTTTATTTATTTATCAATATGATTCTATTTTTATGATTAAGCATTTATCATTACGAATACGTAGTTATAGACATATTTCAGTTATGGCTATCGTGAGTTAATATTAAAAATCTCTTGTTGTTTCAACTTCATTAAGTGTTCAAAGATAGGAGTCTTTTTCAAAAGATACCAAAGGAAAAAATCGAATCTCATCTAGTCTGCCTGCAGGAGGAATTCAGGCATTATTTCCCAGATGTAGTGACTGAAAATCCAATTTAGAAGCTGGTGAAAAACACTTTGACCACTGATCTTTAGTCTTGAGTACAAACTAAAAGAATGTTTGGAAGTGGAGTTTGGTTCTATTGCCAAAGATAACTTCCAGCAAATCAGGAACATTTGGTTAAAATAGTATCTTCCTAATAACTCCAAACAAGTGAACTGGTTGGCTGCCCAAGTGTCCCATTCTCACTGAAATATTATTGCTGCAAAGCTGTTTAGCATTTTTCTGAAGAATGTTGAATCCAAAACTGTCTGCAGGGAAAGGGCCAAAAAAAGTCACAAGGGTAGCTACAGAATCCCTGTTCCTATCTATAAGTTATAAATAATAAAGGCTATACGATATATGAAAGCCACATAAACTTTGTTAAGATTTCACATATGTGAAGTTCACATGATATGTTGACATCACATGATATAGGAAGTCCTTGGACCTGAGAAGAAGCAAACTGGTCATTCTCCCCAAATGCCATAAGCAAGACCTCTGAGTATATATTAATTTATAAAACATGGGTGTTAAGCAGAAGCACAAGAGCAAGAGAAACTTTCAGTGACTTATAGTAGAATAGGATGTCCTTTGCAGATTATGGCAAAGCAAAATCTAGTAATAATATAATATATACAGTATAAACAATATTGTGAATGAGTTATTAACATGCCTAACGTGTATTTTGCAAATAAATACATTGAGTTCAACTCAATTTACTGTCGGGACATGTACTCAGGTTTGCACTGAAAGGGAGAGAGAGAAACAAAGAAAGAGAGAATCATGAATTACATTCATTTTGTTCCTAGTAACCATATTTGAAATTTCAGCTGGCTCACATACAATGAATTTGCCTGAAAATGATCTGATTTGTTTTTCCACTCATGGTTATCCTGTTGTTAAATGTCAAATATGTTTTAAATTGATTTTACTTTATTATACATCACCATGAGAAAACAACACAGTTTGAAAAGTAAGAAAGACATGTATAAAGAAGAGTAATAAAGAAATTAAATCATTTCAAAGTATCTTAAAATGATCCAAAAGTCATGTTACATCGAACCTTATTCTTTGAATGGAGTTAGTAGTTACGTTTTTTTTCTTTGGTTTGCTCTATTTGTCTAGTACAGTTGCTGATCTTCCCTCAATAAAGCATTATGTATTATTTTCTTTTATTTCCAGTATTTGATATCACATTCTTCCTCCTAGAACAGACCTGGGCATTTTACAGCACCCACATCTGGCCCTTTGGTTGTTCCTGTCTGGCCCACATGAGGTCAATTGTAAACCACCCAGAGTCAACAAATAAATTTCATAAATAAACAAACAAACAAATAAATGAAATTAGAAATCAAATATAAATAAATGCACCACAGGAGGTGGGAGAAGAAGCTGAGTTGACCAAACTGGTCAGATATTTTCATTGAATTAGGGAAGGTTAGGGGTGAGAAGACACGGATGTGAAAATTGGAAGCAGGGTTACTCTGGGTCATCCTTTGTCCAGATAGGAAGTCCTTTTGAAATCTATTCATTCTGGAAGACAAAATAATTATCCTTGCAATAAGGGAAAGAATCTCAGGTGGAAGAAGATGATTAAAATTATTATTTTTTATCTCATATTCTTACTTTTCCAACTGAAAAATAACAGTATTGCTGAGGTTGTGGAGAGAATAAAATAATCACCTTTCTTTGCAATAAGAATCAAATGCATCTCTAAAGCTCATAGAGTTATAGAAACAGATGCCCTAACCACCTCCTCAGTGCCAGTAGCATAAAGCAGATCTGTAGCTAATGCTAACAGTATTTTCATCATATAAATGACTAGCTACAGCATGTCAATAATATTGCCTTTTTTATTTTGTTCTGCACAACCGTCAGATCTGCTGCTTTTGAAAATGTTGCCAGCCATTTTCCAGGTGCACAAAAGGTGTTCTCTGACTACAAAGTGAGGATGCCAAAAAAAAAAAAGCGCAACACAATGGGTTACCACTTTTGCCCCCTTCAGTCATAAGATCAGCCCAAAAATAGATGTGATGGGATAACTCTCCTGTGTGCTTACTTCTCTTCTGGTTCTTATGAGAATGCCAAATAATAAAAGGTAGCAATTTCATCTAGGAAACTGTCTTATTAGAAATCAGAGCCAGATTCTGGCAGCTGTGTGTTGCTACTTCAGTCACCACTGGGTTCCTTGCAATGTGTTTGCTGCTTCTGCCAAAAAGGGATATCATGTGGCTGCACTTTTTACTGTTTCTATTATTTTTATTAAATCTGAGAAGCTAGGCAGAGCACTACAACTGCCATCCTGATCAGGCAGCAAAGCTCTCGGGCCCAGTCTCAGGGTACTGCAGTTTTTGTGGCAACACATCAGAGTTTTGCACAACACATCACAGTTAACTTCTATCCCTTTTGGAAGGGCCCACTTCATCCTGGCTTTAGCAGCACTTAACTGCCACAGTGATGGTGGTGGTTATTACAAGCTGGCCTATCACAATCCTACTATTCTACAAATCTCTTCTGGAACATGCCTTCTCTGTGGTCTTTTCTTGGCTACTCTTGGGTGCTGCCATGCTCATGGTTAGAACTGGATCTTTTGGCCATTCATAACCATCACCGTCATTTCCTTGGAGCAGTAGTTGGGGCCAGAGCTTGCTTATTGTACATTGATCCTTCTTATTTCAAACAGTCCCCATTTCATACGTGTTACCTGTCAATCATGATATTTGTGACCATGGATTCAGCTTATCTGGAGCTGGCACCTGGGTCAAGTGCTACACTAATAAAACACAATTTTTTCAAGGTGGACATGACAACCCAAGGTGTTCAAGAGCATCTGCCTTGAAGGACCAGAAGTATACAATAGAATAGAATAACAGAGTTGGAAGGGACCTTGGAGGTCTTCTAGTCCAACCCCCTGCGTAGGCAGGACCCCGTGGATTCCCCACTGCTGAGTGCCACTAAACTGTGAACCTTCCCCTCTGAGCTGAAAGGGGGGGGATTCCAAGGGAGGGAGGGGTCACGGGTTGAGTAGAGGGAGAAGTGTTGTTTGACCTCTAGGTTACCTGGATACCTGGATTCTGTTGGAATTCTTTTCCGTTGATGAGTGGGGCCATGCAGGCTTGAGTGGCTCAGGGAGAGTGTCTTAGCCTCCAGTCCCCTAATCTTCTTTGTTGCTCTCCTGTGCACTCTTTCTAGAGCCTCAACGTCTTTTTTACATCGAGGCGACCAAAACTGAATGCAGTATTCCAAGTGTGGCCTCACCAAAGCATTATAAAGTGGTATTAGCACTTCACCAGAAGTGATCCACCAGGGGTGGAAAGATCTTTCAAGTTATACTATGAACCCAACCAATTTATGAAGCCCTAGAAAAATTACCCTTGAACAGAGTAACAAGCTATCTTATTCTCTTTCTTCTCTCCCCAATGGTCAATTGGAGAAAAAAAAATCCTGTATTCTGATCTAATTTTTTTAACATTGTTTCTCTGCCATTACTATGGCACAAAGATACTGTTCTGGTCCATCACTGTCATAAGCTCTGTTTTTCTCTCAGCATAGCTGTGCCAATTTCCCATGTCTTCAAGCTCACCATTATCTGTTTTCACTTTCCCTCCCCCCCTCTTTTTTTTTTTTGATGCTGTCAGCTCAACATTCAACTCAATGGGGTTGCACAATATACACATCATTCTTTAATTAACACTTCAAATTCTGGGGCCCAGCAGTTGTCAGAGAGAACTCAGAATCTGTACTGAAAATCAGGCCCTGGAGGACAGCTGTGGCAAATTATTTTTGTGTTGTGTGCAATACTGATAGAAAGCTCATATTTTTCAAAAGAATTGATCTGTTGGAGATGCTTGTTATTTTGGCATTGGGTTTGAGGAAGTCTATCAATTCTTCAGCATGCCTTATCTCGTATGGAAATGGTTGCTCGGGGTATTGATGGCACTTCCAGATGAGCAGCCTTTCCATCTCCTTCTAAGTCCAGGAAAAAAATGCATCTGAAACTAAACTGGAATCTCTGTCTTCATTTCCTTGAGAACCTTTCCATAGTATAGTATGGTATATCAGATTTAACAAGCAGAAACTGTCCACATTTACTAGCAAAACCATGCAACTATGTGCAAGTGTGTGCAAGCTAAAGAACAGATGGAAGGAACCCTCACACATACACCCTCTGAAAGTAAACTCTCTCTCCACACACTCACCCTTAGTCACTCTCCTTTTAATTTGCCTCTATTCTCTTCTTGGACACCATAAATAATTAGAGATGAGGAAAGGATCTTACAGAAAACAAAATGTAAGTTGATGGTCCATGGCCATGATGAATAAAATGTAAGTCCTGTTCACTTCTATATAGGGTATGAGAAACCATCTTATTACCTCAGGTAATTCAATCTAGCCAAAAGTTGATTCTGATGTTACTCTGCCACTTCCAAAGAATGAATACACTTTTAACTATAGTTTAAACAAGGATAAACATGTTCAGGGACCTTAGCCAGTATAGGACCTTTCAGTTCAATTGCTGATGGAGAACAAGAACATACAAGGCCAGTAAACTCTTCTGACTGCCTATAAGTTTTCATAACCATTCAACAATTTTAAAATTCTACCATTCTGATTCCAAATATTCATGCTCTAACTGGCCTTCATGAAGATTCCTGAGACAAAGGGTAGAAGGACAAAAATACCAAACTTATTCAATTGGGAGTGAAACCTAACAGGAAAAAAATGGAATCTGCATGCCAGAACAATGCCAAGCTACAGCTTGGACCATCATAAGAAAACTGGCCTCTGAATTAGCCTTCTTGTCTGTCTTAAATATTCTACTTATTCTTGTCTCCCCAGCTCCCCAGCATACCTTCTAGTTCATTTGTACTCAAATCATTCAACTGCAAAATTTTCATATCTGTGCAATAGAGAACATATGGAGGTGACCATAAGCAGTGATCTAATTCAGTGTATCTTATTGATTTATCATGTTTCTCAGCTGGCTCTCTCCCTAAAGGGATATGGCAAGAAATCTTCTGGGTGGCTGGAAAGAAAGATTGAATTCAGAAAGTTTCTAGATCTCAGAGAAGTAGGTAAATAGGACTCTGATTCCAGACTTTGCTTTTTAAACAAAAGCATGGGAGTGTGCAGGTCATTAGATTAGAAATCTAAACTTTTTCCTTATTTCTAACAAGCAGGATAGGGCTGTCAATGGAGAATTGATAATGGTAGGGTTCATTCATTGAGTGATTTGGTTGATTTAAAACTTACCGGTAGTACTGTATGTAACCAAGCAAACTGTGGCTTATTCAACCAATCATGACTGATCAAAACATGGTTTTCTTCAATATAAGAATCCTATTGCTCCATAGGTTTCTTTAGTATGAAAACTTCTCTGTACATCTTAGAACTTAAAACAAAAAATTGTGGATGCTATGAATGTGACAAAGTATTAGAAAACAATCCTTCCTCCAATTATTACTAACTTTAATATCCCAAGAAGAAAATGTTCATTAATGAACCACTGGTAGGCATGGAAGTTTAACGTAAGTGAGGAGAGGAGGAAAACAAAGTTTAAAAAACTAGGTAAAATAAAAGAAGATATACTATATATCCAACTCAGATAATGTTTTGTGCAGTAGATGTGTTCTACTGTCAATAAGTCTTCTGATAGTCTATCACTGTGAGGAAGGAGTAGATTTATTCTCTATAGTACCCAAGGGTTGGGCAAGAACAAATGGGTATAAGGTTTACAGTGAGTGATCCAAACATGAACTAAGGAAGAATTTCCTGACTAGGACAGTTATTAAGAATGTAACTTCCTGAAGTTGTGGTGTTTTCATCACTAGAGACATTAAAAAAAAAAAGACTAGACAACCATTTTTGCAGAAGGGCTGAGATCATCACTAGAGACATTAAAAAAAAAAAGACTAGACAACCATTTTTGCAGAATGGTCTGAGAATTCCTGCACTGAGTTGAGGATTGGACCACAACACCTCCAAGGTCCCTGCCAACTCTATGATTCTATGAATCCTGGGGAATCAGGAAGCCATGAAGCAGCATTTTCAAGTTTCTACAGTGGAATAGCATTTGGGAAAAGTTACCATAGTGTTGTCAATATCTATCAGCAGGTTCAGCAGGGTGTAGGATATTTAGGCACAGACCCTTGGCTGTGCCTCCTTCCCCCCAGCCATTGGGGTTAGGGTTAGGGCTGTGGAGAATGGCCAGGGGAGGGCCAGTGGAAGAGGAAAGCTGACTCTAAATGGGCTGAGACGGGTGGCTGGGGGCAAAGGAGGCGCGGCCAAGGGTCCGTGCTTAAAACGTCCCATTCCAGGTTTAGCAAACTCATGACTATTATGTCACCATAAGAAATAGCTAGTATCCTATACCTTAAATCTCAAGCTGTCCCTGTTTGGTGATGTTACAGTCTTCTCTACTGATGCATATGACTTCCCTATCTTAATTCCAATGTGAGAAAACCAAATCCATAGACATGCATACAAAGCCATTTATGTACAAAGCCCCAGGTTCATCTTAAGGTTTCATATATATAAGAAGGTGAATATTTTAGGGACGGTCATCCTGCAGAATGTAAAACTGACAAAGCCGCCCAGAGTCCCTTGGGAGTTGGGTGGCATACAAATTTAATAAATAATAATAATAATCCAGGAGTACACATATTCAACATTAAAGAAACAATTGGATAACATGCTAATCATAGCCAATGCTGTGTTTTCTAATTAACAATGTTATTTTATTGTTGTTATAAAATAAGAAGCAAATTCTATGAAAGGAAAATGTGATCTCAATAAACCTGGAATGAAATTAAAGCAAACCAATATGGAAGAGAAAAAAATGCATTTTTTCCCAATTTTATCATGGTCAGGTATTCCTGGGCTTTTACATAAAAGTTACACATTTTAGCAGAGAAATCGAATGGACTAATTATTCATGAAATGAAATTACCCATGGATAATTTTGACAATAACATGACAAGCCCACTCAGTATATAATGAGAAGAGGTGCTGTGTCTTAACAGGCAGACAGACTGGAGCAAGATAGATGGAACATTACTGGGTACAATTTAGATGGCACGTTTTTAAAAATTAGCTAACTTCAATCAGATGTCCCCCTGATGAACTTAACTACAACTCTCATCATCTCTTTACTAAATTCAAAGAAAAAGCAGAAATAAAGATACTATATCGCCTCACTTCCCGAATATTCTGTTTGGAATAAAGAATAATAATTAAAAAAAAATAATGCTGCAGATTGCCTGCGGAAGTGGACGCTGGGTGCATATTTTTGCATAAGTGAAAATGACAGATGGATTAGAACTATAGACTAAAATACATGGATATCCAAAATTATTTAAAAGTTATTTTGCATTATTTAAAAGTGATGTGTCGCTCCCCTCTCCATACCCACCCAGCCCTACATGCCTGTTCTGGCTCCTTCTGTTACAGCTCTGATTCTTATGACCAGAAATCCAGCAAACATGAACCCAAAGGGATACCAGCATCCATCCAACCAATCCATCTTGTTGAAGAAAGAGAAAGAAAGGTGCTTTTCCTGAGACATGGTGGTGCAGCGGTTAGAATGCAGTATTGCCGGCAAACTCACTGCCCACTGCCAGCAGTTCGATCCTGACTGGCTCAGGGTTAGGACTCAAGCCTTCCATCCTTCTGAAGTCAGTAAAATGAGGACCCAGATTGTTGATGGCAATCTGCTAACTGTAAATTGCTTAGAGAGGGCTGTAAAGCATTATGAAGCGGGTATATAAGTCTAAGTGCTATTGCTATTTATTTATTTATAAAATTTATCTTACGACAGGGTAACTCTTGTTGGCTTACAATCATAAAAAACTCTCGCTCTCTCCATATATATATATATATATATA
>QLTV01002419.1:7094180-7106599 GCA_003457575.1 Thermophis baileyi | reverse complement strand
TATATATATACGTACATATATACACATATACATACATACATGCGTTAAAGCCATCAAAATCCAATTACAGGTGGAGGGGGCAGGGTGGGGGAGGTGAAAACTGATCAATCACCTACATTGTGTGCTCCCCCATTGGGACCCCAAGCTAACTGGCAGAACCAGGTCTTTAGCCCCTTATGAAAGGATATGAGGCTTGGGGCCATCCTCACATCAGGGGGCAAGTTGTTCCAGAGGGCAGGTGCAATGGCAGAGAAGGCCTTCTCCTGGACCCTGCTAGTTGGTATAATTGGGCTGACAGGACCCACAGTATGCCTCCTCTGCTTTTGTTGACACTGTCCCACTCTAAGTGTGCAAGAGAATCCAGAGGGATTTAGAAGCCACTTCGAGGCATCAGAGAAGCCAGCCTCCTTGCCACATTGTCACCAACCAGCTGGCTCCAACACACCAGTCTCCATGTACAATGAGTTCTGATCTAGATTAGTAATGGATATACAAATCCATAGGTAATGAAGCCATGGATAACAAGGTCTACCTGTATCTTTTCAACTATCCCATGTGCTATCTGAGCACATCCATGAATACCAACTAAAAGTCAGAAGTCACAATGAAAACTTGCTTATCTCAACACATGGACAGACACATCATAGCTTCAGCTGGGAAACTGTGAGCATCCCTAAATCAAGCTAACTCCAAAAACACCAGGGAACTCCTGAAAGCTTGATGCTCAGACAAATAATTAGTAGACACATAGAGATAAAATACATTTACACACCATTCGAATGATACAATAAAAAGCTAAAAAGGAAACAAAAAGACCAGAACATATCCTCTTCAGCAGCTAACACTCAGATAAGCAGGGATTAACACCAGATAAAACAATCAAGCAGAAAACAATATCCTAATCAAGGAACTACCAAGGAAAAAACCACACTCCCCCCAACACTGGCAGGCAAGTTACTCGATATAAGCAGGGAGCAAACTCCATTAGCACTGATGGTGTTACCTAGTCGGGTAATAAAACATTTGCATGCAAACAACCAAGCTCAGACAGCACCAATATTTCCATATTACCTTTTAATAAAGCCTATTAAAGAGACAATGCGTATGGTTCTATCTCACAGAACCAACATAACTGTCATGTCAGAGCTAATCAAACAATGGTACATTCAGTATTAACTTTCAGTGAATAATTACCATATTTTTCACATTAATTTATCCAGCTTGGAACACTCTGCCACTTTGTCAAGCTTTGAGTGAGTAGGGAATTTATAGACTTGGGGATGGGACTGGACTTAGTAATACCACTGATTGAGCACATAAACAAAAGTGACCGTTGAATTCAGATTAGCTCAGAACAAATGGAGCTGCTTCCCAATTTGAAACTGAACAGTGCAAATTGGAGGAGAACCCAGGAAAAAAGGTTTGTCCATCACTATTTGTTAGTAAGAAAAACAAACAGCCCAGCCCAATGTTGACTTCCTCAGCAATCTGTTCTACAAATGAGTTGCTGGGAAATGTTAGCAGGCCTTGCAAAGAATGCATTACCTGAAATACATTTGACACAACTACTAGTAAAATAAAAAAAGCTCAACCCACATATAAAAGAAATTAGAATTGCAATAGAGTGATAGGAAAGCAGAGAATGTCTGTACTCTCAGGAGTTTTGTTGAGAGAGGTAACTTCTGGAGCAAGCAGATTTTAAAAATCAAGCCTGACATTTAGGGCCTTTGAAGAAATAATGAAACCTCTTCCCAGAGGGTTCTACGGTATCAGAAAGCATATTGGTTCCCAAGGACCAACAAAGGTCTATCTTCTAGAAACTTGCTTGTTAACCAGGTGGCAATTATGAACCCATTTTCACTTTGAGGCTCCACCTGTCCCCCCCCCAAAAAAATATCACAGCTGACCTTGACGTTTCCATTTCTCATCTCTTGAAGCTAACCGTGCTTTTGGCATGCATTTACTTGCTAAAGCAAAGCCAAAGATCCATTTCAAGACCTTTTTGAAAATAGATGTACTGTATGTGAGAAGGAAAATGTATCTTGACTTGTTCGACGCAAACCCCGATTTACTGGAGATGTCATGTCTGATCACTGTAGGCTGTAAAAAAAAAAAAAGCTAGCACACAGGATGAAACACTGTTGCTCTCTAACACAACAATCCCAGAGCTGGGAAGGCAGAGTTATTAATATTCTGCTAGGTCGGCAGATCTACGATTTATTAGAAAATATATTACTCAAGTACAATCATGTCTAGCAAGATAATGAAACACTATCTGATATATGTGATGGCCTTGTGTGGTGTAAAGCTGAGGGAAGAGAAAGCAAGATCAACGACAAGGAGCTTTCCTTATCATAACATTTCATTGTTATGAGGTTCCTAGATTTGTATTTCCAACACAGAGTCTGCCTGGTATGAAATAACTACTCTTAACTCCCATCACTCTCACAGACCTCACTAGTTTCTGACACTTGGTTTCATATGGCCAGACACAGATTTAGACTTAGACTTAGACTAACTTTATTGTCACTTTAAATGTACACTAATTGGCATACCTTAAAATGAAGTTTCATTGCATACAGATCTCAAAGGATCACCACCTCCAATATACACTACATAAACATGATGCGCTCTACATGGGGCTACCATTGAAGAGTGTCTGGAGACTACAACTGGTCCAGAATGCAGCTGCGCGAGCAGTCGTGGGTGTGCCAAGGTACACCCACACAAGTTCCATCCTTCGCGAGCTGCACTGGTTGCCGATTGCGCTCCGGTCACAATTCAAGGTGTTGGTTGTTACCTTTAAAGCCCTACATGGCTCAGGACCAGTTTATCTGCATGACCGCCTTATGCCACATTCCTCCTATCGACCAGTGAGGTCGCACACGGTTGGCCTTCTTCAGGTCCCGTCAGCCAGACAGTGCCGGCTGGCGGGACCGCGGGGGAGGGCCTTCTCTTTAGCCGCTCCGACTCTGTGGAACCAACTTCCCCCCGAGATCCGTACTACCCCCACCTTACTGGCCTTCCGTAAAGCCCTTAAGACCTGGCTTTTCCGGCAGGCCTGGGGCCAATCGTTGTTCTGATTGGCCCATGCATGGTTGTGTGAATGTTTTATTTTAAATATAGTTGGGGGGTTTTTTTTCCCCTTTCTTTTTTAAATTGTTTTTATATGTTTTATTTTTTACATGAAAAGAGGACCAGCTGCCTCTTTGCACCTCAATAGTCCTAGTCCACAGCTTCCCCACCCTGCTACTGTTGCACTTTAAAGAAATAGATAAAGCCACCCAGAGTCCCTTGGGAGTTGGTCATAATAATAATAATAATAATAATAATAATAATAAAATAAATAATAAATAAATAAATAATAATAGTTTGGATGTATACATCAGAGGTGGGTTCATACCGGTTCTAACCGGTTCTTTAGAACCGTTAGTAACTCGGCGATGACGTCACGGAGCCGGTTCTGTCGGTGTCTCCGTGGGTGCCGCCATCTTGGATTTTGCTTCTGCACATGCGCAGAAGCTAATTTTTGCTTCTGCGCATGCACAGAAGCTATTTTTTGATTGATGCGCGTGCGTGTGCGCAAAGCGCGTGCACATGCACAAAGTGCGTGCGTGCACATGGCGCAACCCTGAGAGAACAGGCAGCAAAAGGATCCAGAACCCACCCCTGGTATACATGTACATGGCAAGAAAACAGGTAGGAACTGCAGGTAGGCTGATAGTAGAAAACAAAGAGCCAGGAGTACCGTAGAGAAACGCCTGGGGTTCATGTTGTAGCTATTGCACAGATATCCTTCTAAACAAGGTTCAGCACATGAGAGCCCAACCCGGTTGGAGGCCTTTTCACCAAATAGAGCACTACATCTAATTCTGGTAATATAATGAGTGGTGACTACCAGGCATGAAAGAATCATAACAGATATGATACTACAAAAAGAGACAAATCTTCCCAAGGGCACCAGCTCATACCATTAGCTGTAAGTAACAAACATAGGTCCCAGGGCATAATCTGGAGAAGGATCAAAAATAACTGGCTGCTATCATATCTAATGTCTCTTTCTGGATTGCCTTGTGTTCCAGGTAGGAGCCTTGAGGCAAATTGCAATCAATTTAAAGCATGTAATAATACCTTTGGAGGAGAGAGTAGTATGTCAGCATAAGCATCAAGAACTTGCAACATTCGGTACTCAGCAAAGGTTGGTTTCTTTGGAAACTTTCCAAGTGAGCATACAGAATATATAGAAAACTCTACATGAGGAAAATAAAGCAAATGAAATAACAACAACAATAATGCACTTGTCTTTTGGGATGATGAAGAATTAATATGGCAGCTGGGAGGGGGGTATAAAACTAGAAACAACTCTCAGGTGGTAAATCCCAAGCCATTAGATTCACTTATCCATGTCATGTCCTTTGTTGGGCTGACTTGGTTGCTTATTTACCTCTTCTACAAGTTGTAATTACTCATGCTAGGGCTTGGACCATGTTTCTTTATTTAATTGTCTTTGTTCAATTCATCTAGTACCTATCTCATATGTGTAACTCTGGGTGACTTAAAACTTGAAACTCAAAAAATAATACAAAAAACCATCCTAAATCATAAAACAGAAACCACTAAAACATTAAAAACAAATCAAAACCATTTAAACCATAGCAAACATAATATGTGAGAGTGCAATCCAATTTACTAACAATATAGCCATTTAACAGACCACTGCTACCAGATCCCCCTTGTAAGATGGCAAAGCCAAGGCTTTAGGCTTTTTCTAAATGCCAGAAGTGTCAGAGACAATCCAGGGAATGTTGTTCCAAAGTATGAGTGCCATGGAAGAAAATGCTCTCTTCCTGAGTCCTTTCAGATGACATTCCTTAACAGATGGGACCTATAACTTCCTCTCCTGCTGGTTCTGTTGGGACAGGTCAATATAACTGAGGGGAGGCAGTCCTCCAAACTTCCACTCCCATGCCATGTATGGTTTTATGGGACACTAGACAACCTATGCCCACTGGGTCATTGTTTCAAAGATGTTTCTTTACCTATACAGAGAAACAGAATGACCAAGAGTGGGCAAAAAAAAAAGAAGTGGGAGCAGGAGGATAGGACAGGAGGAGTGGTGGCACAGGGAGGGTGCATGGGTGCTCAAAATGTGCTGTGTGGGTTAAGAAAGGCACATGGGGCTACATAGGTCAGGAAAATCATGTTGGGGAAGGTGCACAGGTCTGTGGAGCACACAAGGGAGTGTCATGGGCCAGAAAGGGTGCTGTGAAGGGGATTCCTTCTTCCCTGCTTCCCCCTCCCTTTTTCCTTTTTTTCTTTCCCTCCCCTTTCCCTTCTCTTCCCTTCTTTTTCCCACAGGTAAGTAAATGACTGCTACTGGGTGGGGCAAGAAGCAAGGGATTGCGAGACTGGCTGGGAAACTGTCATGGAACATTGCAAAGGTGACCACAGCAGCCCAGCAGCTCAGTAGTAGCTAGTAACAATGAAGTAGCCACAACATTCCCAAATTTCATTCTCTCATGGGTCATACATTTTGGACACATTCTATAAATTAGTCAATTTGAGGTACCTCAGTTCAAAAATTGTTACCCAAAGATGCACCATTTTGCCCAGTTAAAAGTCATGACAATAAGACTTTTAATAGTGTACAAATTACCAGCACCTTGAATTGCAGCTGGAAGTACACTGGTAGCCAATGTAGCTCAAAGAGCAGAGATATAATATATGCTGCCCAAGGAGCACACATAACTGCCCATATCACCTCCTTTTATAGCAAGTGCAGCTTCCAAATTCTATTCAAGGGTAGTCTCCCATAAAGTGTGTTACAGTAGTCCATTAGGAGCTACTATGTTGTGAACCAAAGCAAATCCACCTGCTTTGTTTATTAATTTGTTGCATTTGTGCCTGCCTTTCTATCCTTTCAAGGTGGCTCCATCCTCTTTTCATCCTTATAATGTGTGATAAAATGATAAATGATAAGAACAAGTAGAGTAAGTAACACGTAGGGACTTGATCCTGAGTCTTTTCAGCCTCAGTTCAATATCTTAGTCACTACTTCACACTAATTGCAATTGACCTACTTCTTGGCATTTCAGTTCAGCCACAGCACACTTTGTTCATCTCTATTTGTTCATAACTAACTCTGTTAGTTCTGCTGATTTTCTGTGAGACTAGATTCAAGGTTAATAGGGCAGTTTGTATTAAAATGAAGTGTAGGACCTTACTGAATTACCGTAGGTCCTAAGCTTCAGTTCAATCACTGAATTAGGTCCTAAGCTTCAGTGCCTATCACTGAATTAGTAAACTTACAGCCAAAGAGAGTTCTCTTGCATATACAACTGAACGTTGTTCAAGAGCCGTGGTGGTGCAGTGGTTAGAGTGCAGTACTGCAGGCTACTTCTGCTGACTGCCAGCTGCCTGCAATTTGGCAGTTCAAATCTTACCAGGCTCAAGGTTGACTCAGCTTTCCATCCTTCTGAGGTGGGTAATATGAGGACCCAGATTCTTGGGGGCAATATGCTGACTCTGTAAAACCTCTTAGAGAAGGCTGTAAAGCACTGTAAAGCGGTATATAAGTCTAAGTGCTATTGCTATTGCTATTTTTTTAAAAAAAACAAATAAATAAATAATCCACCCACATAGAGATCTTTTATCCAAAGCAATAGAGCTCTTTTAGGTACAAGCCACAAACTTTAAATGTTATGTGCTGCTGTCTCTATGCCTTTTTTGCTTCTCAGGAAATATTCAGGGAATCAACCTGTGTGTAAGTTAGATGAAAACTTCCCTTCTTGACCAATTAAATTCAGTAATTTTTCCCTTCTTCTCCCAGTGCAGGAGTTAAAAAGAAACAAAGAAATTTATCTGGGCACCACTAATGCACTGATCAAAGCAACGATTAAGTTTTAGAAGGGACCTTCAAAATCAATCACACACAATGACTATTAAAGCTTGAACGTCAGGCAACTATATCAATCAGACATTTTACTTTTGTTCTCATGATATTGATCCATGATAGCAGCTCTGCTTTCACTTTTGTGATGTCACTTGAATCACTGTCAAGAGAATCTTTCTTTCCAAATGATGCTTCTATATCTATAGTTCTATGCTGAGTGCAGCAAAATGTCAGCCTTAATGTTTCATGGCATCTGGCAAACTCACTTGTTTTCTTATCTATACACTCATGGTTTGAAATGATTTATAGCTTGTAGTAAAAGAGGTATATAGACAAAGTGTAATCTTCTGTCAACCAGTCATTCCAGATGGAACTTGAAAATAAGTAATACATTTTGTTATAAACACAAAAGGACACTGAGGATATTATATTTGGTGGTTGCTGGCCCTTGTGGGAGTCCTCCTAACGTCTCCATGAGTGATACAGTGTGTTGACAGAAGGTCTAGTGATATTCATGGTACATTTTCTAAGAATCATAGAGACTGAAAGCTGTGTAAACTATAATGTTTAACTACATAACTGAATTTTGGGACAATGAACTGGGTGACTCTGGGGCATAATACACAAAGTACACTGTTTGCTTATCGCCTGTATCAACCCCTCCAATCCTACTAATTCATCTTTCAACTGCTATAGATTTCACAAATATAGGAATATCTGCTTTGATCTTCCTGGTTGTAGCCCAAGGTCTGGATGTTAATATGCAAATTTCCCTATGAATTAGATCAGGGCAAGCTTAGTCAGGTCCAAATACATAGGTTTTTGCTGTTTCCATTTCAGAAAACAAATAAATTGGGACAGAGGAACAGAAATAGGGTGTAGTGGTATAATCTTATTAAACAAGAGTCTTCACATGAATACAATTTCTTCTGAGCAAGCTCTGCTCTTCTTAACCTGTTTTCTTTTCTTTTCTTTTCCCTTTTTTTTCTCTATACTTAAAAATGCATACTAGGCCTCCAGTTCAAGATTCCATATTTTTCCAAACTTCAATCGAGTTGTCTTCAGGTTTGTTGAAGCTCAAGCAGATAAACATTAGAGCCCATAAAATGACATTGCTAGGACATTACCATACCAAAGATCAGAATGAAAATGGTTGATTTTATCTTACTGATAGATTTCACTTACGATAGATTGAAATTATTTTTGATACTAATCCCTTCTAGTCATTCATCAAATGCAGGCATCTCGTTTAGCATGCCTTCTTCAAATCACTTACCTAAGTTTTATTTTAATAAGCTTGAAAATTGCAGTGGTTTGATCAAAGAAAATAATAATAACAGTCGTGGTGGCTTTTGATCCAGAGCGCTGTTTTGGACCTACCATTCAGATGCTGCTTTCCAAGGAAATTATCTTACATGCCTACCAAAACAACATATGCATGCGTTCTTTAATGACTTGCTAATTGTGATGATGTAAACCCTGCAGTTATTCAATTGCCCAGTCTCTCTAGTGATGGGGACTAAAAATTTTAAAGCCACTTCAAGAATTGCTTGGTTTAGGGGATATATCTTCTGATCTGCTTTCTTGTTAATGCTCCTTTGGGGTGAAATTGGAAAAGATTTCATTTACCTCTTCTATATATTTCGCTTTCCCACAGGGCTCTTTCTTATAAAAGAAAAAAATCTCTTTTTGTGCAGACACTTTTATCAGATAAGTAGATGGCCACAATCTTTTCTCCATTCACTCTGCAAATCTTTTATTTGAGCATCTTTTCCTTTTGTGGACAACCATTCTGTCCCTGTTTCTGTTTCTTCAGATTCCAGGATGAAACGCCTTTTCCTTATCCGTTGTATAGTGTGAATATGTTTTTGGAAGGAGATTATTAGTTCTTCCCTGAATTATTGCTCACCACTAAAAAAAAACCTTTTTCATTTGAGGTATGTTGTATGTGAATTCAAAACTGCATTCAGTGTACAGTTAGAGGAATATAAAATATATACAGTCCAGTAGTGGGTTCTAAAACCCGTTGCTACCAGTTTGCACGCATCGCTTCTGTGCATGCGCAGAAGCCTCCTGGGCAGGTGGGCGGAGCCTCCCGCCGCCGCTACCGGTTCGCAGAACCGGGCCAAACCGGGAGCAACCCACCGCTGATACAGCCATTCTCTCTTTTATTCCCAGTCATTTTAAAAAAATGCTATTTTTTCATAGTAGCCCAATTGCTATGTGTGGTAGGAGTTCAGCTGATATTTCATCTTAAAACTGTTGGCACAGTCAGTTGCGTGCACAATAATGTTTTTATTTTAAAAAAAAATCCAGTATCACCATCTCTGGCTCCTTAAAAGGACAAAGCTAAAGAATTTATTATTTTACTAAATTGTATTTATTCTTGCTACTGTAAATATAGGTCTGTGCAGGGTTGCAGTACAAAATATTGGATTTCAGAGTTCTGGCTCTGAAAAAGAGTATAATTGAAATACTGTAGTTTTATTTGAAATTAAAGTCAAAGGATGAGAATCCTCTCCTATTGATGACCCCTCTCAATAAAATTAGTTCCACCAGGAAGCATCTTGTACCTCTATTTTTTTAGAGAGGGAGGATAATTTCTGCTAGTATGTTCCAGAAGATAATATCAGATAAACAGAAACACACCCACAAAGATCATGGGTTTGGAATATTTGAAATACAGCCTTGGCAGGCACAAAATCAATGTCAGGATTCATGGAACAACCCTGAATTATGTTTTGTTTCCCAGTTCGTACTTTTGATATAAACTTTCTCCCACACTTCTTTGTTACCAGACCTATCAAGAAAGCAGTTGGTTTCCCCCTTTTCCTTCTTTCTCAAGTGGCATCTTTTGGGCATGATGCACATAGAACATAGAATATACTGTAGAATAATAGAGTTGGAAGGGACCTTGGAGGTCATCTAGTCCAACTCCCTGCATGAGCAGTAGAGTCTATACCATTTCAGAGAAGTGGCTGTCCAGCCTTTCCTTGAAAACCTCCAGTGATGGGGCACCCACAACTTCTGAAGCAAGGCATTCCACTGGTTGATTGTTCTCACAATGTCCCATTACATTCTATGGGTAGGCAGTATCCTGCAAATGCATTTCTGCTTCATTTCCTGATGGACCCTTGACATACGATAGAGAGAGGGGGAGCTGCCAACTCTAGCCGTATAAGGTTGTTGCAACGTGCAGCAGAAGACCTATTTAATTGTGCTTATTACATTTAATTCTTAAATAGAAATTCTTATACAATATGTTTTGAAGAAGATGCATTTTGTGCCGAATATTTTGGCCTGTTAATACTAGGAACTGGGACTTGGGGTACATTTACAATTTCTCTCAAAAGAAAAGTGTTCTGCTGTAAACAACCTCCCTTGTTAGATACCAAATACTATACTTCTTTCCCTTTGATATGCAGTTCAATATTCACTAGATTATTTGCTTTGGCTCAGGTCTGAACAATTTGAGAATGGTGCCATTTCTCACTTCTCTGTTGTCACTCATGCATGAGAGTTTGCGGGAGGAGGGGGGGAAGCCTTGCAAGGTAGTCCAGGCAAGAGGCATATCCAGGAGTAAGGTTTTATTAACAGAATATTATATTAACTGAATATTTCAAGTCTGAAAGTACATTTCTCCTCACTCATCTTTACAATCCAAAAAGCTAAGAAAAGACTCTTCTGAGAGATTTGGCATGATGCCCCCATTTCTTCTGTGGGTTCAGCTGTCTTTTATCTAACCATAGTCTAGTCCAGGAGTCTCCAACCGTGACAACTTTATGACTTGTGGACTTCAACTCCCAGAATTCCTCAGCCAGCATGCGCTGGCTGAGGAATTCTGGGAGTTGAAGTCCACATGTTGTAAAGTTGTCAAGGTTGGAGACCCCTGGTCTAGTCTGTGGCCTACTCTCTCCCAAGGTCATACCATTACAGAGAGAAAGAGAGAGAAAAAGATAGATGGGAACTGGTCTAAAGGATGTTTTATACTGAAGTGTAGCATGGATCTACATCCTAGGAAATAATTACTTTTTATTTGTTTCTTTGGAGATTATCTCAGATTTGTACCTAATACTTAAACCATACTCACATGTTTGTGTGTAAAGCGGAAAATTAATTCAAAGAGTTTAACATGTTTATTGTATACAAAGTAGCAAAAGCATGGGAAAAACAGTCATTCCCTTCTAAAGGGGAGATGGTGACTTAGGCTAGTCTGTACCTCTCTAATAAGTGAGAGCAAATATTCCAAAATCTTAATCTTAAAACAGAAGTAAAAGAGAGAAGTTTAGAACATGGTTGTGCACATGGAAGACAAAATAATGCTGAGCAGAGATGGGAACTTGGAGTCCTAAGAGTATATTCAAATCAGTTTATTACAGTCATAGACCAGAGACCAGAACAAATAAAAACACTCAGTGAATATCCAATTAAAACATTATGGAATAAAATAATAAATAACAGAAAAAATCTATGATAAAATCCAGTCTGTCAATTCCCAATTTCCTAAGAATATATACTGTTCCTAGAGCCTTTAAAAAAATTGATAGTCAACAGAGCCCTTTCCCATTCCCCCCCCTTAAATTTTCACCATACAATTGCTGAAACTCAGAATATGTTTTCCTCTTCTAAAAACCATAAGGAAAACAAAATAAAACAAAACAAAAAGTACAATTCTTCTTTTCAGTGTGTTACAATCTAACACACTTTGGGCACATTCACACATTTTTTCCAACTCTGGCTTCAATATGCCTCACTGAATGCATCTTAAAGACATATCCACATAACGTAACTTTTATCTTATCCCAAGATCACATTTGAGGCTGGCTAACTTCCTATTTGCTCATCTCATGTGGAAGAAGTCTTTGTGAAGTTTCCGAAAGATGCCCTAATTAATTCATGAGCCTTGCAAAGCTTTCAAGTTGCCAGTCTTCTTCATACCAGACTTGCTATAATCATGATCTATGTCACTTTGGTGGTGATGAAGTATCATTGGCTAGAGCACCACTACTCTGAGTTGCTGCTTTTGAGTCTTGTAGGCCTGCTTCTTCCTTTCCAGTTGTTGTCATCTCCCCTAGCCATTATGACAGGGGGTGTCAAACTGGCGGCCCGCTGGCTGGATGCGTCACGCACAGGCCACGCCCACCCCAGCTCTGCGAAGGGGGAAAACATCATGTGATGGCAACGTGACGCAGCAAGTTTGACACCTGTGCATTATGATATGTGCTGATTGATCAATATAACATCAGAAGAGAAGTAGCACCACCAAGATCAGTAGAAAGTGGATCTCTTTAAGGAACTCTTTAAGGAACGGGGAAAAAATAGGCACAAGAATGCCAGAGAACAGTAACAGACCAGAAATTCTTAAAATTGCCAAGATTGAGAAACCCTGCTTGAAAGCAACATGCCTTCAAATCAGTGCAGAAAAAAATGGGGCCTAAATATAGAGGTCCCAATCAGAGATGGGTTCCTCCTGGTTCGGACCGGTTCACCTGAACCAGTAGCGACCCGCTGGTGACGTCACAATGAT
>QLTV01002419.1:7053254-7085633 GCA_003457575.1 Thermophis baileyi | reverse complement strand
AATAGATAGATAGATAGATAGAGAGAGAGAGAGAGAGAGAGAGAGAGAGAGAGAGAGAGATCTCCCTCCTTTATTAATGAATGAGAGGGAGGGAAAAACAAATTAGCAACTACCTTTTAATAATAGCAATATTACTAAGACTTATATACCGGGGATCATGGAAGGATAAAAGAAAGAAAAAAGAAAGATAGATAGATAGATAGATAGAGAGAGAGAGAGAGAGAGAGAGAGAGAGAGAGAGAGAGAGATCTCCCTCCTTTATTAATGAATGAGAGGGAGTTAAAAACAAATTAGCAACTACCTTTTAATAATAGCAATAGTACTAAGACTTATATACCGCTTCACAGTATTTTACAGCCCTCTGTAAGTGGTTTACAGTTGAGTCAGCATATTGCCCCCAACAATCTGGGTCTTCATTTTACAGACCTCGGACGGATGGAAGGCTGAGTCAACCTTGAGCTGGTGAGAATCGAACTGCCAAACTGCTGGCAGCCGGCAGTCAGCAGAAGTAGCCTGCAGTATTGCATTGTAACCACTGCGCCACCGCAGCTCTTAGGTTATAAGAATTGTGTTTAAGAAAACAAAAAAATCATCACCAGCTATCTGTCACTCTGAGATAGAATGGCATCTATACAGGTGACACCTAACATAATCCATTAAGCAAAAACCAGTTCACTCATTACATAGGCTGCCCAATGCAGGACTTCTCAGACCTATCTCAGTTTTGCACCACAATCAATCCTCTGAGGGGGTTGTTCATGTTTGTGTTGCTGCTCTCAGCATGGTGGCTCAGAAGCTATGATGGCTTCATTTGTACCCAGTTTCTATGCCGCTAAGCTATACAAGGCAAAACAATACAGCCAATTTTTGCTAGTATAATACATATAATACAGTATATAATAATAATTATAAAATATATAATACAGCCCCACAACAAGATAGGTGGTAAATAAATGTAACACATAAAAATAAATAATAAAAAAGTACCGTAACTCAATGGCCATTTCATTAAAATAAAGGAGGGTTTTATTAAAATGTAACATTAAAACATTCTTCTTTGACAAAGAAAGGACAGTTTGTCATTTTTTATTACCAGTGCTATTATTTTTTTCCTATTTGAAGCTTCATATGCATTCCCATGTTCTAGTCCTGCCAATGCCAGTAATCATCTTGAAGGTGCACAAAAATAGATCCATGCATGCAGGAGGAAGCTTCTAAGGAGGGAACCAGAGGTGGTATTCAGCCGCTTCTATCTGGTTCGGGCAAACCGGTAGCGCTGACTGCGGGTGGGCCTGCCCACCCACCCGCCTGGACGTAATCACATCCCATTTATCCACATTTTCGAGGCTGTGCGCATGCGCACGCTCACATTTGCGAACTGGTAGGGAAGGTAAGTGAATACCACCCCTGGAGGGAACCGACAGCAGGGAGCCTATTTGCTAATCCTACACTACATACTCCAAAAGCAAATGTTACATCTCACTATAAATTGTATTTCATGTTTCCCCCCCCCCCATAATTTCAGATCAAGAGAATGATTCCTCCTGTAATAAAGTGAGCAGAGCAGAGTTCTCCTGCATTCCTTATGACTATTTTGTGCTCAGTGGTGGAGAGATGGTTTGGTGATTGTCTACCAAAACAATTTGGTAGAACTTGACAACTACACCATTGCCAAACTTGTGAGCAATTTACCATGTTATCTTGTTAAAAAGTTAACCATAATCTCCATTATGTAAGAGCCCAACAGTTTTTCAGTCTGATCCAACCAATTTAGTCATAAAAGAGATCTTTGGTGTCGTTTGTCACACTCCAAAGTGCCTATGACTTTTAAAGTCATATGATTAGCCTTTTGCCTCATTATTTTCCACTGAAACACTAATGAAATTCTAAATCCAAAACAAAAGTAAAATAAAAGCAAAGATGATTAGGGGTCTGGAGGTTAAAACGTGATGAATGGTTGCAGGAACTGGGGATGATATAATAACAGTCTTCCAATATTTGAGGGGCTGTCACAAAGAAGAGGAGATCGATCAATTCTCCAAAGCACCTCAGTGCAAGACAAGAAGTAACAGATGGAAACTTATCAAAGAGAGATCCAACCTAGAACTAAGGAGTAATTTCCTGAGAGTGAGAACAATTAATCAGTGGAACAGAAGTTATGGGTGCTCATCACTGGAGGCTTTTAAGAAGAGACTGGAAAACTGGAAAAATTAGTCTGGAATGGTAGAGGGACTCCTGCTTGAGCAGGGAGTTGGACTAGAAGATCTCCAAGGTCCCTTCCAACTCTGATATTCTGTTACTTCTGATTAAAAATCAGTAAAGGCATGTTGTGGTGATCAGTAACCTGGCCAAATATTCTGTTTCAATTTCTACCATTTGGTGGACCATTTGCTAGATTTTTTCAGTATTTCATAAAATCAAACCAGGGATTACCGATTAAAAATAATAAAAGCTGCATTCAGGCAGCCTTTGTTGGGCTTATCTTTAATGATAAAGAATTATGTATCAAGGTTTAAATAGATCAGTACTGCTGTTCTAATTATTATTAATCTACATTATGATGAGTTTGCTGAATTTGTAAATAATAATAATAATAAAATTGGTTCAAATAGATATTTTCATATTTTTTTTCTTACCTTATCTTAAAAAAGTTAATTTTCTGAAATAACCAGTGATGTTTAGCAAATAGCATAGTTTTAACAGTAGAATGTTTGATACATTTACTTTTCAGTAAATCTTTGGTCTTCTGGCTTTATATGACCATTCCCTGACCATCTGCCAATTATGGAGTTTGGCTATGCATGATCATTGCTTTGATCATCACAATTATTTCTTCTCCCAGTCAGAAGAACCACAAACTATATTTGCTAATTCTCCTTCTAATGCATGGCTCTGGGGAGGAAAAAGAGAGATCCTTGTTGACTCCCAGATTTATTTGTGATTTATGAAAGCAGCTATTTTAGGAGGAAAAGGAGAGGTGATGTTATATCACAGGGGTCTTCTGAACTAATATTAAATTCCTGATTTGTAAGTTGTTAAATTCATGACCACTATTCTCTCTCACACAGTTCCCCTTGCACGAGGTTGCACAAATGGAGTTGCATGCGCTCGCGTATAACCATCCCCTCCCCACCAGGGCTTGAAGATGGGGCTTGCTCAGGTTGGAAATCAAGAAGTTTACAAATTTAATTTCATCCAAAGTTTTAGCGGAAACAACTTTATGTGAATTTCTATATAGAAGGTAGTTATCTTAAGCTGTTTCTTCAAATTATGCTGCATACAGTAGTTCTTAGGTTAAAAAGCAATTATCCGTGCCTGAAACATACAGAAAATAAGGCAGATGTTTCAAGATGTTTTGTTTTTAATCAGATGGATGACTAACTAGCAAAGCAAAAATAGATTGTTCTGTCTCTCTAAAATGAAAATACAGTAAGTAGCAACCTTAAACCTCCATCTCTTTCTCTGATTACTTCTAATCAAGACCATACATACATACTATACATGCATTGTCTTTAGTTTGTCCCTGTTCTATTTAATAGGAGGGAAATTCATGGCATAATGGCATCTTTCACAGCTGTTGAAATTGTTGAATAAATAAAGCAAATTTATTCAACCTGGCTAGAAAATGTGGGAGTTACAAGCCCCACATATATATCAGGTGTGGGAAAAATGCAGTAGTAATAATGGGAAACATAAACAGACATGTCCATCTATCAATGGCTAATTGAGGCTTTATATCCACTCCTCTGGCTTAAAGCACTGTAAAATGGAGCAATCTTAAATACAATAATATGATTTATTAAGATTATCTAAAGAATGCCAAATTTTAAGAGCTATTCTTGCTCTCTTTTCTAGATAGCAAAAACTGGCAACTGCTACTAATTTGAGCTGACACATACATTAGTTGCCAGTGGATAGCTGTGCTTTTCAATTCTTATAGCTGGCTCAGAAAATGGAAGTACATTTTGCATGCTTGTATCTGTCTGAAAACTTTATTTTAATATGCAGAGTTCAACCTAGGAACTCTCTTCCTCTAAAAAAAATATTAATTTCAAATACTGTCTTAACTTTATCAAAGCATTTCACTAGTCCTTTCTTTCTTGTGTTTTCACCTAGTACAAAGACATGGTTCTAATGCTGCAGTGATAAGAAAGTATAATCAACGTGAGGTTCACAGGCCCTCACATAGAGTAGTTCTCATAATTTACATTTGCAATTGGAGCAACCCTATTCAAAACTTTTATTTACTACAAAAATATTATTATTATTGCTGATCCATATATGAGCACACGTGAGCTTTTTACAGAATATTATCCACATTTATAAACCTTGGCTCAGAAGTCTGCAGATTCATTATCAAGATATCATCATCATCATCATCATCATCATCATCCCAAATTAATCCACTGCAAGATGCAGGATATAAGCCTCTTCACTGAAGGCTATGGACAAGATTGCTCTACTGCATTGGTCTGGTGCAGAGTGTTAGATGAGTTTTTTTGTTTTTAACTTTTCAGTCAAGGCTGAAAGGGAATGATCAGTCCAAAGTCATCCAGTTGGTTTCTGTACTCATTCCTAGTTTGAGAGAAAGAAAGACGAAGAAAGTGGGGTGGAGGAGAGAAAGAGAGGGTAAGTTTGATTGTGTTTAATAGGATAGTGCAGTTTTAATTCATTTAATTCATTCATTTAATTCATTCATCAACCTTGCATTCAAGTTCTTTTGCTGAGGAGATAGCAAGTATTTAAACTTGCTATTAAACGTTTATAGGATAACAATTAAGGAAAACTAAGGATAATATATCAAGAGGGAGGGAAAGAGGGAGAAGATGGAAGTGGGAGATGCCAGTCATAGTTTCCTAGTATGCATTTTGCTTCAGAATATAATAACCAACATGAATTTGGGACTTGGTATTACATGAAAATGCTGTTATCTAATCATATTTAAAACAGTACTAAAGGAAAAAACTAACTATCTGGTGTGATACAAAGCACTGTCTAGATGCCAATAAATTATGTATATTAGATTATGTATGTATTCAGGAACGATGGCAAAGGATTGCCTGCTCATCTTTATTGGCACTGGAATTCTTTCATTTATTGTCACTCGAGACTTTGGATATAGACATTTATTCTGTTACTAGGATATAAGGCAGTGCCAGCAGCCTTTTGGTTCTCTTAAGGAGTGTTTAAAAGAAAAAAGAAAGTAAAGGTTTCCCTGTCCAGTTGTGCCCAACTCTAGGACATGGTGCTCATCTCTGGCCAAGGGAGCCAGTGTTGTCTGAAGACATTTCTGTGGCCATGTGGCCAGCATGACTATATGCCAAAGGCACACAGAACGTTGTTATCTTCCCACCGAAGTGGTACCTATTAATCTACCCACATTTGCATGCTTTCCAATTGCCAAATGGATAGGAGAGTATTCCCTTGCAAATAATCTTTAGGGCATTGCATATCAGTGGTGATATGATAAAGTCAGAGCCATCCACTTTCCTTCTTTCTCTCACTCCCCCGTCCCCTCATTTCTGACATCCCAATTGTCTTTTTCCATACAACATCCTGTTCTTTATGGATTTTTCTCCATCATCCCCTGATACGTTGCTCTTGCCAGAGGAAATCATGGCTTCTAGAGGGCTTTAAAAATCAAGCCAAGAGTGGAAAATTAGGTTGAAGGCCACTTATATAGCTTTAGGGTGGCCAAATGTTGATGTCTGAGAAAAGATATGAAGGTGGTTCTTAATTGGTGACACAACATTGTCATTGCTACTGTTGTTTGTTTCACTGAGAGGCAGTGTTCTAGTTTTTCAGTTCCATATATAACAAATTGGATACTCTTAGAAGAATACCAATTTAAGGTCAAGAGCATTTCATGCCCATTATTTATTAGTGTTTTCATATCCAGTTACTTCAAAAATAAATCACATTGCTCCTTTTTGAACTCTGAAGCAGTCAAAGATGGTATAGGTATCTAAAATGCCTTCGTAGAAATTGTTGGAGAAAGTGAATTTGTGTGACAGACAGTATTTCTGAAAGAGGGGATCTTTGCCTGAGCAAAGATTAATGAGGCAAGAGAAATGAAAAGATGTATTTCAATCATGGAAAAAAGTGTATTTCATTCATGGAAATACACAAAGGGGATAAGCAAAGCCAGCACCAAGCTAGTTAGATCCAATCTCACATTGGCCAACAAATTGCTCAAGGAAGCCCACTAGCCTCCCAGCAGATTGTCTTCAGAACCAGTCACACTGCCAGCAAGGCTAATAGCTATTGATCTCCCTGACTGTCATGAATTGGTCCAACCCTATTTTTTAAGCTCCTTGCCAGCACTGCATCTGGTTGTAGCAAATTCCAAAGCTTAATTATGTGTTGTGTAAAAAAAGCACTTCTTGTCTCTCCTGTTTCTTCCAGGATTCAATTTCATTAAAACATCTGTTTAAATTTTTGCTTTTTCACTAGGATCGGGTAAAAATCACATACTAACAAGTTTATCCTGTATTTGCATGCTTCCTAAAAAGGGTGCAGACTTTTTCAGAATGTTCATGAAGTTAGAGATACGTTCATTTATTTTAAATGCAGGTGATTACCATTATTTATATCATTACTGTATACTGTAACACGGCGGTAAAGGATTTATTCATTTTTAAATTTTCTTTAACAAAGGAAAATAGCAATAGCGCTTAGACTTATATACTGCTCCATAGTGCTTTATAAAACTCTCTGAGTGGTTTACAGTATCAGCATATTGCCCCCAATAATTTGGGTCCTCTTTTTACCGACCTCAGAAGGATGGAAGGCTGAATCAACCTTGAGCCTGTCATAATTGAACTCCAGGCTGTGGGCAGAGTTTGCCTGCAATATTGCATTCTAACCACTATGCCACTAGGGCTCAAAAAACTTTGAGTGTAATGAAGTTGCAGTGGCAGTTCACTAAGAGGCACTGAAAATATTCTGCCTAGGATGTTTTTGATTGAATGAGGCTGAAGTAAAGATAGCTCTAGCCAATTGATTGATCGATTGTAATTTCTGGTTAGGAGCTTTCCCCTTCTCTTCCTGACCAAGTATATATTTGATTCCACAACTGTTCCATGGGTGCAGCACTGATATTTCTGGTCTTTCATAATATGAGTATAGGATTTTGCAGACTGATTTATACTGATATAAATTACACTCATAATAAGACTGAAAGAGGAATTATATTTCAACTGGAAGAGTGCTAGTGAAATAGCTAGTTTCAGCCTTCAGCAATATAGATGTATGCTTGAGACAGAATTTTGACTATATTACAATAATATTAAATTAACCATAAGCAGCAACCTTGTTTCTTTGCAACATGGTGGTATATTCTTCTCCATAAATACCAGATTTTCTAGATATTCAGGCCTCACACTACTACTTTGTTGAATATTCAGGTCCCTGATATTTTAGTTTAAATTCCTCTGAATGCCAAATGGGAGAAAATATCAATTTTCCTTTAATCAACTTTTTGCGTTTTTATATAAAACGAATGGAAGTGGCTAATATAAAGCTTAAGAAGGGTGCAGACAAGATGTCTTGATTCCCCTTTTGTTGCTATGTGTGATTTCTTTCCTATTCAATGACAACACTGCTCCCACTATTCTTCCCATCACCACTGACATCCCCACCCGCTACCTTTCCTACTCTTCTGTCACTACCATCTTCAGCCTTTGTATAAAAAAGAGATTATCTTCTGATGAGAAATTACTGGATGCATTTAAACTTAAAGAATCCTACAGAAAAAGGATACTTTGTAAGTCATATCAAGCCTAGGAGAGAATGTGGTACATTTATTTTACTTACCTGTAAAGGAATAAAAGTTGGCCATTGTTTGAGGAAGGCAGAGGAATGGTAAGAAAAGGCCAACTGATCATTTACATCAGGGGTCCCCAACCCCTGGGGCCCAGACCAGCACCAGTCCGTGGCGTGCCAGAAACCGAGCTACGCAAACAAGCGAAGCCCCATCCACACATGCATGGGATGCAGGCAGCGCATGAACCATGCTCCCCCCCTAGTCTGCGAAAAAAACCTCTCTCCACAGAAACCAGTCCCTGGTGCCCAAAAGGCTGGGGGCCACTGATTTACATCATTCATGCATCTCTATCATAAATACTGTAACAGTTGGCAGAGAAGATAGAAAGGTTAACTTAATGACCATGTTGGAGCAAATTTGTACCAGGAAATAGGCCAGCATAATTGTATAGACGCTATCTGAAGGCCCTCTAGAGTGAAGTCATGAGAACAATTTAGCTTAGCTAAAGAATTATTTGTCAGTGAATGGTTGCAAACTCAACTTGAAACACACATCAATCCGCAAAGTGATAGGAGTAGTGTAATCCAAACTTCTACCACTCAGTTTTGCTAAATGAACAGGAAAGTTCTCCCCAAGGTTTTTTTCCTCCTTAATTTTCTTGCAGTGGCTCAGTGCTGGAAGGATTCAGCCATATTAGCTGATATGTTCTTTTCCTAGTTCAGCATCAGATTCATGTTTTACTGACTGCTGAATAGTTTCATAAAGTTGAGTAGAAGACAAAGTTGTCAAGCATCTGTTTTCTGAAAGAGATGCTTGCAACTAAAAAATCAATATTCCATGGAAATAACACCTGGGAAAGGTGGTACTTTTGAATAAAATTGGCAGATAACAATAAATAAAATCAGTGTTGAGCAAAAAGAAAATGAATGCAAAATTCATAAATGTGAGATGAGATGGAGATTTGTGGAACAATTGTCTGTATTTATTCATAAGTCAAACGGTTAAATGAAACTTACTCCCAAGTAAGCATGTTTAGGATTACTATACAAATAGGAGATTGGTGTAGTTTTCATGCATACACTAATTAGATTTAAATCATAGTCACACTTCACTGCTATTCTTGAATCCGATGCCATAGATGAAGGAACATTTGTAGTTAAACTAGTTTGGCAAAAGCTTTTTAGTTCATGTGAACACTTAAGTTTAATATTCTATTAGAATTGTAAACCACATTTATTAAATGACAACCAGGGGTGGGTTCCTCCCGGTTCGGACCGGTTCTCCCAAACCGGTAGTGGCCCACTGGTGATGTCACGATGACGTCACCGAACCGGATCGATCGGTGCCGGTCCGTGGGGGCCGCCATCTTTTTTTTTTTGAATTTTTTTTGAATTTTTTTGAATTTTTTGAATTTATTTTTTCCTTCTGAGCATGCGCAGAAGCCGACTTCCGGCACTGTGTATGCGGTCGCCATCTTTTTTTCGGCTTTGTTTTGGGGTTTTTTTGGGGGGGATTTTTTGTTACTGCGCATGCATGCGCACGCAAAGCATGCACACGTGCACAAAGCGTGTGCACGCCCACGCGGCGTGGGAGGGAGCGAACCAGCAGCAAGGTAAGTTGGAACCCACCCTTGATGACAACATATTTCTTTGACATCAAATAGAAAGAAAGCACCCACAGAAAAACAAATAGAACTATTGACGAATGAACTGAAGCAATTACAAATTAACAAAGAGGAAGAATCCTCTTTTGGGCATAGAACAAATGATTAAAACTATTTTAAACATCTAAATTTAATGGAAGTTAATACTTACGAGAATCTGCATTTTACCAAACAGTAATATTTTGAAAAGGCCAATAAAACCAGATAACCCACTGATTTATCAGTTTAGGAAGGTACAAGAAAAAACAACTAATACTTCTGTTTGGGATGGCAGTACAACAGATATTTCAAAAATAGAGGAAACAACAAACTGCTAAAAATTATTGTTGATTATATAGCAAACAGATATCAAATACAGAACATATTGAAGACTGTTGAAACACAATGCAGCTTATAAAGTTTGCAGAAAAACAAAAGGAAGCAGTTGCTGAAGAGGACAGAAAAAACCTAATACAAAATTTGAAACTGAATTAGGCTCTGGGACAAGATGGAGTTACTACAATATATTACAAGGCTTTCCAATAAATTCTGATCAAACTCAGGTCATGAATGATATTCAATGACATCAAGCAGTTTCTTCCTCTGAGAAGATAGCTCTAAAATCTTTTATATTTAAAGTCAGGAAGGACCCCACTCATCCAAAGTCATATAGGCCTATTTTGTTACTTACGTGAGAATACAATATTTCTAAAAAGACTAAACGGGCCTTTGATACACTCTGAGCAGATTGGCTTCCTGAATAGAGATACATGAAGGGTAATTTTAGATATATTTTGAAGGCTATTGACAGTATAAACTAGAAAAGTAAAATGTGTTTATGGTTTTGTAGGTGTAGAGAATGTTTTTGATAATTTGTAATGGCCCTTCATATTTACAACTCTGGAAAAGATTAACTGTGGCATGAACGTTCTTACATGGTTGCAGAATATTTATAATGAACAAAGAACCAAGATATTTTATGTTAGCCTCTCTTTTTTTTCCTTCCTTCCCTTTCCCCTTCCTTCCTTCCTTCCTTCCTTCCTTCCTTCCTTCCTTCCTTCCTTCTTTCTTTCTTTCTTTCTTTTTCTTTCTTTCTTTCTTTCTTTCTTTCTTTCTTTCTTTCTTTTTCTTTCTCACTATTCTTTTCACTGTTTCTGATGGTTACAATGGTATGGCCATTTAGCAGATGGTAGAATAGTATTGTTGCTCCCTACTACCACCTCTAATCTCCCATGTTCCATTCCACAAGGTCAGCTTTTGATTGGTTCTGGCTTCCATTGCTAGCTAGGTGGCCATGCTTTCGAAATTAAAATCAATTATTTCATTTTATAAGAATTATACTGAGAAACACAGGGAGCCTTGAAACAGTTTTGGAACTGCCGCTTTATTATAGTGGCAGTTTACATTGCAACATTCTAATTCCCCATTGATTTCACATCAGGTAAGACATGCTGCTTTATTGGCTTCAAGGAAGGTGTCTGCAGCCACATTGACCATCACACCAGGAACCCAAACTGAAGTAAATTACATGTACTTCTATTAGGAAGAGCTCGATTGAGTTCTTAGCAAAGAACAAATAAAGTTTGCTATGAGACTTGAATTTCCTTTTTTTCCCCCCTTCAAGCAGTTGTAAAATAACAATATAATAAGCTCCTTTTATGAGCTCCAAATCCATTTCTTGAGCTTTGGGATGAGATGACAGGAAGATGTGATAAATAAAATTAACACGCAGAATGAGACTTTATTTCCAACAAAATATCTAGTATGCATCAAAGGAATGGTCCATTAATCATCTCAGTTTACAAATGAGGATTAAGAAATAGACAACCCCATGCCCATATTTCATCACAAAAATGGCAAACAAAAGTAGCTGAATGATGCTCAGAAGGTCTTCCTGCAATAATGTAAAAGAAAAACTTCCACATTTCAGCTGAAATTCAATATATATTGGTCTGAAAGTGATCCACAAAATATAGTTTTGCGATTGGTTTTATACCATAGAACAATAAATAATAATAATACAATAGAGTGCTCCTATTAAAGTGATTTTAGGTAGGGGGAGGTAGAATGTTGGAAGAGGAATTAGTCAGAAAAAGAAAACTCAGGTTAGATGTTTGAAAGCTCCCCTATGATTTAATCCTGCCACCACCACCCTAAATATACATCACCAGGCTAATCTGCCTTTTGGTTTAGCAGGTCTAATAATAAGATAGTCTACACCAATCTAAGCTAGATATCCATGGATGAAATATTGCTTTCATCTATAGATATTCTATCGTATGCATAAGTAAACTCTTTGGTTCTTAGCCTGGTTTTGAAGAATATACCTGATACTGAACCAGAGAGATAGGATATTGCTGTATTATTCACTTGTTCCCTATCAACCACCCTGACTGAGCTAAATAGTCTTAGAGGTGGTGTCAAAGAATTGAGTGTGATTCAAGGTGGTTTCAAACTCCATGCTCAAGTCCTCTAAAGGAGCCATCTCAGAAATTCAGGAATATTATAACAATGGAACTCTTTCAATACATTTTTGACCTGATTCATATGGTAGTAGAGCATCTCTTGGACCTACTTTTTGTGACTGGACAGAGAAAAGTGGGTGTGGATCAGGGGTGGGTTCTAACTTACCTCGCTGCCGGTTCGCTTCCTCCCACGCCGCGTGGCCACGCATGCGCAATGCCGAAAAATAAAAAATCCCCCCCAAAAAAAGCCAAAAACAAGATGGTGACGCATGCGCAGTGCCGGAAACTCAGCTTCTGAAAAAAAAAATTAAAAAAAATTCCCCCAAATTTTTTTTAAAAAAATTCCCAAAAAAAGATGGCGGCGTCCACAGACCGGCACTGACCGAACCGGATCCGTAACATCACTGTGACATCACCAGCGGGTTGCTACCAGTTTGGGCGAACCGGTCCAAACTGGGAGGAACCCACCTCTGGTGTGGATTTGCAGAGGACTTTGTACCTCTTTTGCATGGACAGTTCACCTACCAATGAAGTTTAGATCAGCAGTGGGAGATGCTCTGTTTGGGTGCAAAGAATTCATAAGATACAATATGAATTCAAGGAATTCCAATTCTCAGGGAAATTTATTTGTCTATCAAATTGAAATGACCACACATCTCACAAATATGATTCAAGGCAGTGTACAATAAAACCAACAAGTAAAAACATTCTAGCAGACAGGACTGGTAATCCTGTCAAGGCCTCAGTAACAGTTATAGTAGCAACAACAACAACAATAGTATTAACTTTTATCTACAACAAGAGAAAATAATATTAAATAAGACCAAAGTACAATAAATTAAAAAAATAGAAGTAATACACATGAAATAATGATATATGCAACACATTCTACTTTGAACAAGAAATTCAACCTTGATGGCATGGAATTATTTTATCAGTAGAAAGTTGTTTCATAAATAGAAAGTGCAATTGTGTGTTCCATCCATAGTTTTCAATCAGATACACTATGGCAAGAGTGTCAAACTCAAGGCCCGGGGACCGGTTCCGGCCCCCGGGGTACTTAGATCTGGCCCACAGGGCTGCCATGGCCAGCAAAAATGGAGCTCGCGAGGGCTGCGGGTGGCACTCCCAAGCTCCATTTTTGCTGGCAGAGGGTTGCAAGAGGGCAGTCGCAGCTGAAAATGGAGCTTGGGAGCCCGTTTTCACTGGCAGAGTGCTCGGGCCACCACAGGCGCCCTGATACGAGTGACGTCGAGCTGGCCATGCTCACCCTGGGCCCCCAAGGTCAAACACAGCCCTGATGTGGCCCTCAATGAAATCGAGTTTGACACCCCTGCACTATAGTCTTTCCATCATAGTAAAACAAGTTTCTCAGTTATCACTCAGGCACTAAGTCCAAAGGTCATTATACTTCAATCGGCTCCAAATTTTCTCAATACAATTTATTTCCACATTCATATATTTGACTTTTATTTCTTTAACTCTCTATTTATAAATTTATGAAGTTTAAACCCAAACAGGGTCAACATAAAGCAGACCCAAAATATATCAGTCAAGGTCCTTTCTGACATAACCATCAACATAGTTTCCAACATGCTATAGTTGAAACCCAACCTTTGCTATAAATTTTCTAGAATATTCAGTAGGCTCAGAAAATAATCTTTAACATTCCTTAAAAATTAAGCATTGTTTAGTTAAAATAAATACTCTGTTATTATTTTAATCCACCTGCAAATTACTTAATTTAACTTACCTGTTGTAAATGCATGTTAATTGTGAATAAAAACTTCAAAACCTTTTTCTAATGACACATTATTAATAGTTTAGGACCTTCAATTGCAACTAACGCAGCAGGACCAAATACTAAGGTCAAAAGATGTTTTAATTGAATATATTCCCATCAGCACCCTCAAATAGCGCAAATTGTCTTTTTGCAAAGACAATTTCAAAAAAAGATTAGCAATAATCTGGCCCACAATTCTGATGCCTTCACTTGCCATGAACTCCAAAATATTTTTTTTCCTGTAAAGTTAAGGTTTCAATTGTTCAATAATGTCAACTTCTCCTGAGAATGTACATCGTATTTCTATTCCCTTCCTAACATACTCCAAATGTATCTTGCAGATTTAATTAAGGAAAAACTATTGATTATAGCTAAAACAGGAACCAAGTTGTTACAGATGCAAAATAATAACTTTCTTCTTGTGCCCGGAATGATTTTGAGATAATTTATTAATTACTGGAAGCAACAGAAGTCAAAATATCAACCCAGAGATATAACTGTAAAGAGGGAATATTAAAATCCATATCTTCATATTTAAAAACCCTAATTTTGATTTGTTTTGTTTTTTAATCTAGAGATACGTTTAACCACTATTTTTTTCAATATCTGATCAATCTGTTTAAAATATTTTACTGTAGTAGACAGATAGAGATGGAGATGGAGATCATACTACATTTACCTGCAAGTTGTCCATCCAGGGGCTCTTTCAGCACAGGAAGCTCTTCCAGGCTGGGTGGCTTTGCTATTGCAGCCACCAAATCTAAGGTTCCTTTGGGGGTTGTCTGAGAAGGCTCCTGAGAGGCATTTTCTCTCACATCATTGGCCCAAAGCTGAGAGCAGCTTTAAGATTGACCTGCAAGGTGCTGAAAATGGCCAGCCTGGGAGCTCCAACAGCCTGAATTGCTTTCTCTCTGAAATTTATGAATTAATTGTGAATGTTTACTAATTATTTTAATTTATTATTGATTGAATGTATAATCCTTTTTCTGTCAAAGAATGGCATTTACGCGTGAAATCCAAAACTAAGGACACATTTTAGAAATGAAGATTTGTTTCAAATTAAAACCTAATTGAAACACTATTTTAGAACCTCAGTAAAACAGGAAGCATCTTATAAATTATAATCCAGCTAACCAAGTTGTACCTAAGAACATGCCTTTTCTTCGCTGATAGGAAGATAAGAAAGTGGCAGTCTAATATTCTTTGCCCAAGGTTTCCTAGGTCTAGAAGCAGTAACCAAAAAGGTACCTCTCATTTCCTTGAAAAATGTTCTATCAATGATCGCACACAGGGGGGAAAAACATACTTTCAAGGATTACATATTCTTTCAATATAATTTTCCCCTTTTATGTCTGTTTCAGAAAGCCTCTATTAGATGTTAAGAGATTGTATATACTTCAACATGCTGTGGTTCATTTTGTTCTCATCTATAAAGATAATTAATTTTATAGAGGTTAAAAACGATTGTAAACTGTCAGCAAGGTATGTGATACATAAAATGGCCTTCCAGAAAACAGTTCTTCTGCAAATATTTTTTTTTTTTGTTCATAATGAAGCCATATATAATCTAGACAATAAGGCAAGTTGAACCTACAGGGAACTGTTTCCTAACATCTAAAGCTGCTATTATTATCTCATTATTTTTTATTTCCTTCCCTTGCACTCTTCCTTCTCAATGATTTTTATGAAATGTATGTTATTTTTTTGCAGTGATTCTTCTGGGAAAATATGGGTCAAGAGGAGTATACAATATTCAGTAACATGTAGTTTTTATGACTCCCCTAGCTATGATGAAGGCATTGGTAGCAAAAAATCAAATTAAACTTATTACTGAAATTATTATTGCTTTGCCAAAGCAAAGCATTTCTAAGGATCATGAAGTCTAAGAAAGTTGTCAAAGATAATATAGCATTCAAAAGGTGGCCCCAAACAATATATGTTTTATAGGATATGATCAGAGGTGGGTTTCAGCAGGTTCTGACCAGTTCTGGAGAACCGGTAGTGGAAATTTTGAGTAGTTCAGAGAACCGGTAAATACCACCTCTGACTGGCCCCACCCCCATCTATTCTCTGCCTCCCGAGTCCCAGCTGATCGGGAGGAAATGGAGATTTTGCAGTAACCTTCCCCTGGAGTGGGGAGGGAATGGAGATGTTGTGGCTTGCCCGAGTCCCGCGCAGCTGCTCATGGATCCGGAAGACCAAGAACCGACCATGGGGTGGCAATATCATTCTGTATCTCTGGCACCTGACCAAGGAGGACGCAGGGCCAGAGGGTGATAATCAACCAGGGCCTTCTGCACCTCCCCAGCAGGAGTTGAGTGACTCAAGTGGAGAGGAGGAGCCTCTGATTGATGCTAGGGCACACAGGGCAGCTAGCCGGCAAGAGTGGCTCTGTAGGAGGAGGGACAGCGCAATTATTTTCCTGGCTGCTGTCAGAACTTTGGTTATCTCAGTTGGAATAACTCCAGTCCGGGTTCTTGGCCAATTCCAGTAAGTGAGGATAATTCTGGACTTAATGACCTGTTTGCATTTTTGTCTTTGGAATCCTGGCCAAAGTGTTCTGTGATTTTCAACAAGAACTATGGTGAAAAACCTGTAACAAACTTACTACTAAGCTGCATTATTAGTGGTAAAGTCTTCTTTGTTTTTGCAAACAGTGTGTGTGTGTCATTTCCTGGGGGCTTGCCGTGCTGGGTCACAACAGGAGATTTTGCAGTATCCTTCCACTGGAGTGGGGTGGGAATGGAGATTTTACAGTATCCTTCCCCTGCCACACCCACCAAGCCACGCCCACCAAGCCACACCATGCCCACCACGCCACACTACGCCAACCAACCGCACCACACCCACCAAGCCACGCCCACAGAACCGGTAGTAAAAAAATTTGAAACCCACCACTGGATATGATTGATGCTTGCATTTTGTCTGCAGGTAGATGGCCAGTTTAGGTTCAAATATCCCTTGTAATTGTGTCCACATGATAGTCTGGCCATGGCATTCAGGAGCAACCAGAATTTTTAAAGAATTTTTCAAGGCAGCCTCAGGTATTGTGTATTAAAGAAATGAAAGGTATGCCTCATATTGGGCATATTTGACATGTCCTGGAACAGAGAAATTGTCAGGTGGAAAGAATCACAAGTATTCGTAAAATTGCAGCCTAGATTTATTCAAACCCGCACACAAGAACCTGGTCAACTAACGGTCAGAATTAAATTGGTGCTAGATAAGTGACAATGGAATTCAAGGAGGGGCTGGACTTAGATCTCTTGTGGCAATGCAAGGACTCTAAAATGATGACAGATTCCCTCTCCCCTAGCTCTGCCTGCTCTTCTCTTACATAAATTTGCACAGTAAGTTTAGTTAAGGAAATGTACCTCTGGATCAGTTCAGAATTGTATGCACGAATATATCCAAACTAAGAAACTGAGTGTTCAGGAGGAGCCTAACTCCATCGATAACAGATTGAATCCCTCACCTGCCCTGGATTGCCCAGGAATAACTTTGTCTTGTATGGAAGAAATTTCAATCTGTTTGCCTTCATCCTACCATTTCTGTCTGATATGAAATTATAATTTGGATTTACATAGCAAAGAAGAATTGTAATGATATGTGGGAAACATGTTGGGAAATAGGGCAAAGATATACTACCTATGGAATGGTCAGATAAGAGATAGCATAGTCCTCAGCTCCATAGAGAGCAGATCAAGAAGCTCAGAAGGAACCCTCTCTAGGTTCTCAGGCTGTAAAGGTGGCAGCGGAAGAATTTTACTTTCTTTTTTTCAAGATTCTGTTAATGTAGCTTTACAATAACATAGAATTAGTTTATCTGGTCAGGCTGACAAAATTAGAAGTAACCCAGAACCACCAGATGCTATCAAGTTGCTCAATAATGGAACATTTAGAGCTGTTTGGGGAGTTTATCTTTAAACATCTCCACTTTTTAAGAGTTATGAAGAAATCATATGTTGTTGCAAAAACTTTGTGTGTATACATTATTTGGGTGGAATAAATTGAAATGCTCATTATAGCAGAAGCAGAAAGTTATGTTCAATGAACTCATGTCAATCACACAGTAGCTTCCAAACTGACATCTATACAAGTGATTATTTTCTACCATATGATGGGTTGTCCAAGTAGTTATGCTTGGTGACAGACACATTTCATAATTCCAGGTACTTTGTGCCACAGAAAACAGCCAATCTCAAATGCAAGTATGAATCTTCCTTTGCTTTCTTGGTTTGTGAGGAGTACTGCAACAATGTTCCCTGTAACAGTAGAAAACGCCATGTGGCAATTAGAAACTGGCGCGCGGCGCTCTCTTTTCAGGTGCGCGGGCGCGCAGGCGCGCAGCCTCTGCCATTAGAAAACACCACGCGGAAGTTGGAAACTACCGCACGGCGTTCTCTCATTACGTTAAGATTTGGTAATCCATTACTCCCTGCAGCAAAGTCTGAACAGAGTGTTAGGATTAGCCCTCACTCAAGATCCAAACCAGGACAAAGCCATTAAGCCATAATAGGAATTGCCCAACACCCTTTCAGAACACAAGCTCCTTCATTGCATCATCTCAAAGCAGACCAAACTTCAACCAAACCTAGCTCAGACAAACACCTAGGATTTGTACTTTGCCTATAGAGCCAGCTATGACCCCTACATAACCCCTACATGGCCCCATGGGAGTCTGAAAACAGTATAATACATGCTCCTGAGTTCTTGCTCAGGAACAGGAAGCTTAAGTGCAAAGCTCAGAGAAGGTATAACCCCCCCACTCTCAACTCCATGTGATCAGGTGCACCAGGACCACAAACATGTGGTCCTGTTCATCAATAAATGGACCCTCCTTCCAATCAGCTTCCAGCCTCTATTTTGTCTCCAGTGTCTTTCTCCCAGCTTGGAACTGAACCAGATGGATATTTCTCCCAACAGAGGGCTTTGCTCTTGTAGACTGTGGCTGGCCTCATAGTCCCATTTTCAAGCTGATGTTTTCTGTTCCCATCTTCTCTCCCCACACCAGTTATCCTGTTGATGGACAGACAGATAGAAGGACCACTGAACAGAGCCCCATGACCCTTTGCACAATTGCTTTCTAATAGTCCGTATGGTTGGAAAGGATAAGAAGCAAATATCCTTTAATATACTGCTCCCCCCACCAAGATAGGCAAAAATAAGTTTTCCCACCTATATTCCTTACCAACTTTACATCAGTCTACCGAACACTGCAACTGTCCTCTCCTCAATATTCAGTGTGACTCAAATTTGCAAAGGTTGCCAATTCCTAATGCAGAAGACACGTTTTTACTTAAAAGAGTAAAAAAGAGTTTCTCATCTATATATGAAACAATATACATCATAACTGCTTGAAACTGAAAAGAAGTTTCAGGAGACTACACACTCCATATACCCTGATGGTAATCTAGTATAAACTAATAAGATTTTTTTACTCTGAAATTTGATTTCCTTAAAAATTTTTTTAAAAATCATCTATATATGAAAGCTTTCTTTTTTATATAATAATTTTTATTAAAGTTTAAAATCTGAAAGTTTCCTGATGTAGAGTTTGAAATGTTGTCTCAGGTGATTTTTCTGACTCTACTGCATGCCAGAATAAGGAGTAATCATTCTTTATAACCAATAATTCTCCATTAGGAAAAAAAAAACAACTTTAATAGCACATTAAAGCAATATATTTAGTTATAACATATCAAGAGATTGAAGTATATAAAAAAATCTCTGAGCCATGCAGCACTTAGGACAAATGAAATATAAGCTTCATGGAGGACAGGTATGGTAAACTTGCCTATGGTAATATTTTAAATATCTTCAAAACTCACTTGAAAAACACCTGAAAACATCTTAAGAAACTGGGGTCAAAAAATCACATGATGGTTGGCTCCTGCAGTTCAGATGAGTGCCCTATGTTCCACATGACTTTCTTATAATGGTAAAGAAGTTCAATGGATTAAAAATTAGATTTCTAATTTAAAATTAGACTAGAAAGATGGAAATGCCAATAAAATTTTGCAACATGAAATGTTTCTCTTCAGGTCATGAATCAAGAAAGTCAGTTTGGTCTAGTAGTTAAAGCACCAGGTTAGAAACCAGGAGGCAGTGAATTCTAATCTAGTCCTGCCTTAGATAGGAAAGCTGGCTTGGTGACTTGGGCCCAGTTCAGTCTCTCTCAGCCCAAGTAACCTCACAACACTGGGAAAAATAGTAGGAGGAAGGGAAGAGTAATAGGAAGAGTATCCCAGCTTTGACTTATGAACATACCTGATAAAGGCAGGATAAAAAAGTCTAAATAAAATTAAATAAATGCCATGCTCTATAATTCTCCAGATTTCACTCCCGCCCTACCTCGAGAAGGATCCTTTTGTCCAGATTATAGAATCCACAGGCATCTCACAGCAATATGTCATAATGATATTATTAAGATAATAACAGGTTATTATCTTAGTAACATATGATTATCTTCATAGTTATTATTTAGAACCATTAAAAAAAACCCAGAATATATTGCTTGAGCTAAAAAGCAAGATTCCAGGAAACAATAAACTCCGTATACCCTGATAGTAATCTAGTATAAACAAATATGATTTTTTTTTACTCTGCAATTTGAATTCCTTAAATTAACGGCCTTAAATTTCTTAAGAGTGATTTCTCACAATTGAGTTGAAGTTCCATCCATCCTTGAATTAGCAGAAAACTATATTGGCATGAAAGTTTTTGTCTCCATTGCTGATATCTGTTCTTAGTCAATGCAATTTCCTGCAAGATCACAAAGCAGAATAGATTTACACATGATGAAGGGTATGGCAGAATGTGGCAGAAAAGAGATGCTGCCAGGGCATGTTTGTGTTGTGCTTAGGTGTCTATGTGGAAAGCCTAGCAGGAAAGACTCATCGTGATTAAACAAAATTGGGTCCTTGAAATACCATAAACTAACTAGAATCTTCTACTGGTAAGAAGCAGAAGATATGAAAACCTAAAGAAAGATAGTGATGAATTCGGAATTGAGGTCGAAATGCAACAATTAGATAAACTCTTGACTGGCCCAGAAGAAAAAATGATTACAAAAATATATAATTATTTATTACAATTTGACAGAGCTGAGGATATAGTAAAGGGGACGATGATAGCTTGGGCAAAAAATGTGGGACATAATATTCATTTGGCTGACTGGGAACAAATTTGGAACAGAAATTATAAAATAACAAAATCGGTGTCCTATAAAGAGAACCACTATAAAATGTTCTATCGCTGGCATTTGGCCCCCTCAAGACTAGTGAAGATATACCCAAATTTAAGCCCGCTTTTTTGGAAATGCAAAAAAGAGCAAGGTACCTTCTTTCACGCATGGTGGTTGTGCCCGGAAGCGAAGAAATACTGGAAAAGAATACATAGTTGGCTACAAGAATTAGTAGGGTTACAAATAGAATATACCCCAGAAATTTTTCTTCTAGGGATATTTAAAGGACAATACGATAAAAATTCTAAATATTTGATTTTACATATTATAACTGCAGCTAGGATCGCTTATGCACAATGTTGGAGAAATGCAGACACACCCACCGAGAGTTTGATAATTTAAAAAATATTTGAATGCGCGGAGATGGACAAGTTAACAATAGAACTTAAAGGACAAAAAGATTCGGATTATTATGTAATATGGGAAAAGTGGTATGAGTGGATTGACAACAGAAGGATGAAGAGAAAATGTACAAAGAAGATGTAGAATTAGATAATATTGTAAGACAATGTACAAAATGTATCAATATAAAAGTAATGTATGTAAAAGGCTGTAGATCTGCTTAAGAGATTATCGTGACATGTAAAAAGAGAAAAAGGCAATAAAGACATTTTTTAAAAAAGAAAAAAAGAAAACCTAATTAGACTCGGACAAGGCCTGAATGAAGTCATGTATTCTTAGGGAACCCATTCCTCTCTCATTCCCAAATCACTAGCAAGAAGATTGGAGTTTACAGAACAGACTTGGATGGTATCTTTTTGGATACACTCTCCTGGGACATCCTCAGAAACAATTTTAATTTACAGGCCTTAATGAGAAGTTAGAGAGTGGAATAGTAGTGATATGAACTAAACAGGAAACAGAAGAATCAGTATAAAAATAAGACTGACTGGTGGTATTGATCTTCCACTGTGAGTTTTAAAAGACTAAAATGTCACACTGGTGAATACAAACCAAATTATAAGAAACTTCATAGACAGTTAAGCAATGGGTGAGGAACCGATGACATCCAGAGCTTGCTGAACTGCAACTCATAGTCAATGGTCATGCTTACTGGCAAGGAATATGTTCCCCTTCTCTTATTTCAAAATTGTCAAAATAAATGCTATCACAGACATTTAAATCTCTTCGATGAAGCTGTTAGCCATGAGATTCAATCGGAAAGAAAACTTAATAGAAAACAGATTAAATCATCTGATGTGGAGATGATGTGATATGATATGCTTCAGTATCTCAAAGACATCATTTTGGGAATGGAAGAAAACTAATAAATAAATACAGCTAAATCACTAGTTATAAAATAAATGAGCAGAAATAATTGGGTTTAAACTGATGAAACATTAGATGTTATGTCTTGTGGAAGTCTGTCATTTTATATAATATAGTTAGTATCTGAGAGTTAAGAGCCTTCTAAATTATACCCAGCATTTTTTAAACAAGAAGTTTGGATTCCTGAATTAACTCTCCATCTCTGTGCTGAATATTTTTTCCTAGGCTACTTAGGCTAAGATTTTGTTGTTGTTGTTGTTCCAAACATAGCAGGCAAACCTAAGTGAAATGGATCTTCCCTCGAAAATTCAGTATCCTTTGATACAAATATACAGAGATATTCTCCCTATTATTTTCTGCCTTTTGTCCTGTTTTACCAATTAACTGTTTTGTCATTTGCTGATGTTTAATAGACACCAAGCTGTAATTTTCACTGCTGAACTCAGTGGCCTATCTACTTGCTCTGATATGGATATAGGAACTGGCTTGGAGTATGCTTGGTGCAAGTCTAGCGGGAAATTACTCTCAGTAATTTTCCCAACAGATCAGAGGTGGGTTCCTACCGGTTCAAACCGGCTCTATAGAATCGTTAGTAATGTGGCGGCCTGGGTCGCTGGAACCGGCAGCGACCCAGGCCTGCCACGCCCCCGAGCAGGTTCTCTTGGTGGCCCCGTAGGCGGTGCCATCTTGGTTTTTGCTTCTGCGCATGTGCAGAAGCTTTTTTTTAAGTACTGCGCATGTGCGATGCGCGCGCCCCCACGCGGCATGTCCCTGAGTGAACCGGCAGTACCTGAATCCAGAACCCACCCCTGCAACAGATTTGTGGACAAACACGTGACTGAAGGGTGAATTTCATCTCTTTATCTTAAATTGAACCATGGTAACTGATTTAGTGGTTTAATGAATATATGAGGTTCTAAAAAGTGTGTGTGTGTGTGTGTGTGTGTGTGATATAATAAAAAAAGAGAGAGAAGAGAGAGAGAGAGAGAGAGAGAGAGAGAGAGAGAGAGAGAGAGAGAGAGAGAGAGAGAGAGAGAGAACTTCTAGCAAGTCCCTTTTGATGTCATATATGAAAGAGTTTCCACCTCGTTAAATGGCACATCAAACATATGAAAATGCCACCATTAATCTATATTTCATGATATCCTCCCAGCGATAGGAAAAAGAAGCACACTCCATATTGCAGGATCAAAAGTGATGTTTTCTTCATCTTGCTTGAAACCTTAAAGAATAAGTCCCTATATTATTCATTGAGCTTTCAGAAGTTAGCTGGGTTAAATTGGCTACCTGTTCGAAATGAATGTGAGGTTTAAGAATGGTTTCTGAGTTCCCTGCTTTTAATAGTGACACTGACAAGCAAGCCTTGTTGAAAATCTTAAAAGTTAATCCAGGGTACCCCCAAAATGTGATAGCATCAGATTCTAAAACATCAAAATATGACAGAGGTATTTAAGTATATATCGTAAAATCAGAGCTAGCACTGGTCTCATTATCTGCCCTTCCAACTGAGAGGTCTGAATGGAAATTGTCCTTCCAATCACTGGACTGTGTGTCCAGTCTCCATACAATCTAGAGAGCTGATCCCATCCCCAACATTCCCAACTCCAACTTTACAAGCACTGAGTGGCAGATCTGAAGGAAAAAATGCATATGTCTATGTCTATATGCATAGACATCTTTCAGCACTTCAACCCAATGTTTTATTTTATGTGGTGGAATGGACATAGAGTTCCCTCCATACTCACAATGGCCAGTGATTTAAAAGGTTTGCTTTGCTGTTCAAAGACCAGTTCCTATCTTATTCCTTCCTATCTTCTCCTGAGCTGCAAACTGAAGTAGGTCACTTTGTGATGCTATATGCCAAGGCTGGCTTTAAAAAGTCATTAAAGTCTCAGAGTCAGATTTCTATCAATGTAACAGGTGATAATGGTGACCTCTGCAATAGCAATAGGCTAAATACGATCTGCATTCAAGTATAATGTTATGTTATAGTTCAACTGCATAGTGGCTACAATTTTTTTGCTGACCATGGCCCATATTTTTATCTTGATCTTTTTCGGTCTCTAAAGACTCCAGTAATCAAGCCAATGAGGTCATGAGATCACTGGGGGGGGGGGGTTGAGCCAATTTTGTCACTGTTAGTGATGGAGTTTGGGAAAAGATGTAGCAGTGGTAATTACGGTTATTAACTTTCATATATTTTAAGCCCACCAGAAACTTCAAATCATGGGGCTGGAAGGATCCCTGGAGGTCTTTTGCCCAACCCTCTGACCAAATGAGGAGTTTTTAGACCACACCAGAGAAGTAGACAAGTAGTTGTTCAATCTTTTTTTTGAAAACTTTCAGTGATGGAGCAGCCACAAGTTCAGGAGTCTAGCTATTCATTGACTAATTGTTCTGATTATCAGGAAATTTCTCCTTTTTCCTAGGTTTGATCTCCCTTTGATGAGCTTCCACTCATTGTTTCTTGTCCTGCCCTCTGGTGCTTTGGAGAATAAACTGACCCCCTCTTTCTTGGGCCAGCCCTTCAACTATTGGAAGGTGGCTATCATGTCACCCCTAAGTGTTATCTTTAAGCATACCCAGTTCCCTTAGCCATTCTCCATACAATTTAGCATCCAGATCCTTAACGCCTTTGCTCCTGTTCTCTGCACTCCTTCTAAGCCCTCAGCACCCTCTTTTATTGGGGTGACCAAAACTGGATTCCATATTTCCTTGATTTTCAAACTGAAAGACAAGGGGAATTCATATTGTCATGCCTGCTCTGGAAAAGTCCCCCCCCCAGATAATGAACTGCATATACATATATTCATTAAAATGTGTTCCTCTCCAGTTCTCCCCAGAAAGCATCCCAGAATGCTTTCTGTCCCTCAAGATCTAGAGATAGTTTCAATAACATAAGTAAGTGGAGCTAGAACAAAGTTTAGAATGCTAAGAAGTTGCTTTTCTAACAAAGGTACCAATTTGATCAGCAGGTCTTCTCCTTCCACTCTTCTCCTAAGAGTTTCTCATCCCCCAAACTTCAGTTCTGCTTCATTTTAGGTTTATACAGAGGAAAATCCTTCATACCATGGCTGGTATGGGAGAAATATTGTCTGTGAGGAATCCTTCTTCCCTCTTTTCATCTGAAAATGTGGCCTTCTGCTCACATTTAATGCCAACATTGCATATAAGGATAGAAGATCTATTTTGGAGAGATGAAACAAGCCTATTAGGCATTTTGTTGAAAAGCTGATTGGATGAGAAATCTCATCAGTGCTGATCACCTTGAATAAAATGACAATTTTGCAAGAATCCCAAGTATATCTATAAGTCTGGAACTTCCCAAAATATATTTACAGATGGCTTCACAAACTGACGAAATGCAGGAAAAATCTCACTGTTGGGACACCGCAAAAGAATAACAGCAGTCATCCAGTTATCCCACTCCCTCTCTTCCTCCACTTCACTATGTCTATGGAAGTACAAGCAAAGCCACATGAAGCCCTGCAACTCAAGGAAGTAGTAGAAATGGAACATTCTAGTGTAGGAAGTTAGCACCTACCCCCCTCCTAGAGGAATGAAATATTTTAGGAAATATTTTAAAAGGCAGAATATTTCCCTGGCTGAGAAATAGAGAAACAGTTTTTAGGCAGAAAATAGACTAACTCTTAATAGCCCCCACCTTTGTCAATGGACCATTAAGACCAGAGCAAACTCACTCAGCCCCCCAACTTTGTAAATGGGCAGTCTATTCTACATAACAAAGATAGGATTAGCCCTCTGCCCATCTCACGACATGGCACCTGGGAAGATTGCATCAGCCAGCACTCAAACTAGCCTGGGACACAGACAAAGCCTACAGAGTTAGCTAAGACCCCCGCCCCCTGGGAGTCTGACAGCCAATGGGATACATTTCTTACACATGAACAGGAAACTCTTTAGGTGGGGCCCAACAGAGAGTATAAAAGCTCAGTCCAGTGATGGCGAACCTTTTTTGGTTCGTGTGCCAAAAGGGGGTGTGTGCGCACGCTAGCGCGCGCGCACATGCCCACACCCATTCCCTCCCCCCACGCAAGCCTGGGACAGTGAAAACGGGCAAACAGGCAAACCGGAAGTTCGGAAAAACGCACTTCCGCTTTGCCCGTTGGGCTGTTTTTCGCACTCCGGGGCTTCAGGAAGCTTCCCTGAAGCCTCTGGAGTGTGAAAAACAGCCCAACGGCAAACTGGAAGTGCGTTTTTCCGAACTTCCAGTTTGCCCATTTGCCCATTTTTCGCACTCCGGGGCTTCAGGAAGCTTCCCTGAAGCCTCCGGAGTGCAAAAAACAGCCCAACGGCAAACCAGAAGTGTGTTTTTCCAAACTTCCGGTTTGCCCGTTGGGCCGTTTCCTCTGCCCATTTCACCACATGTCACCTGGGAAGATTGCATCAGCCAGCACTCAACCTAGCCTGGGACACAGACAAAGCCTACAGTGTTAGCTAAGACCCCCGCCCCCTGGGAGTCTGACAGCCAATGGGATACATTTCTTACACAGGAACAGGAAACTCTTAAGATGGAGCATAAAACCAAGGCACTCTCAGCATCTCACCCCTTTTTTTCTCTTCTTCAACATCTTCGAGGCCTGTGATCCCCCTTTCCCCAGGACCTCAGACCGTGTGGTCCTGCTGTCCTCCATTAAACCATCTTTCCAAACAGCCACCATGCTTCCAGTGTCTTTTTCCCCACTTGGAACCGAACCCAGAAGGATATTCCTTACAACAATTTGGCACCCAAGAGATGGGACTCCAAGCTAACCTAACAAATGGACCTTGCCCAAGTAAGCTTCCCTTGCTAGCAGCAGACCCATTGAGTCTGTGGGTAAGTTTTTCTCGGACCTTGGCCATTTGGAACAAAGGTTTTAAAAGAGTTTTGAGTTTTGAGCTCAAAGGCTGCTTGGAAAGAAGGTGAGTACCTCTAAATTTTAATTTAAAGCATGGAAAAGCATGGGAAATGTGTGTATGCCTGCATGTGTGTGAGTGAGAGGGCCCTTCTCCCAATCACAGCTGGATCTTGCTTCCCCTGTGCATTTCCTAGCCGCAGAAAGACTAACAAGTCTGGAGAGCATGGGGGTTTTGCCAGAGCACAAGACCTTCTGTTAGGGAAGGAGGAAGAATGTGTGTGCATGTGTGAGTGGTTTCACCCTTGGACAGCAGCTGGATTTCATTTCTCTGTTTGGCCTCTAGCCACCCTCCCCAACCTGCTGCTAGTTCGAAAGAACAGTGACCGGCAGGATTGGGAAAGCAAGGGGGGCCATCAGAGTGTGGGACCTTCTGTATATAAGAGGGAAAGCTGAGCGGGCTGTGATTGAAGGATGGGAAAGGAAATTTTGTTGTTGTTGTTTTTTATCCTGTGAACATCCCAAAAGCAAACCACAGAATTTTTTCCTTTCTAAATTGTGAAGTTGTGAAGTTGTGAATAGGAATAAGGAGGTGCCAGTACTCATTGCGAGGGGCAACCACATCCTCCCGGATCCCCTTTTTGGATCTGAAGAATCTAAGGCGATTCCCTACAGGAAGGGGCCCATACTCTGTAAGGGAATCGGAGTCCTTCCCAGAGGTTTTTTTGTCTCTGAAAACGGATGGCTGGGCCACTAGCTAAGCCAAAGTGAACCTTACATTTCAAGGATCATAGGAAGCACTAGCTCGAGGGTGGCAGGAACCCCTCTGGGAGATCTGCTTGGAGCCTGGAATGCCAGGAATATGCCTGTATGACAGGAATGAATAAAAGGAAAGCAGAGAAATTGGGTAGGAAATGGGCTTTGCTGAGGGATGACACAGGAAAAACCAATTTGGCTAAATAAAGGTACTTAAAAGAAAAGGGAAAATGTTGGAGTTTTTGTTTGTTTGTCTCTCTCTCTTCTTCTCTCTCTTCTATGTAACCACGTGGTTTGTTTGTTAAGATTTGTGCCTTCCCTAATTTAACTGAGATTTATGGCGGGAATGACTTGTGTGTGTGTAAACCTCAGAGTCTTGTTATCCCCTCTTTGTCCCTGTTTTTGTGTATGTCTAAGTCCTTGTCTGCCCTCGAGGTAATTGCAACTGTTAAATGTCTCTGATCCCTAGAGATATGAATTTTAAATTGTTAGAAAAGCGTTAAAAGCACTGAAAAGAAAAGAAAATGTCTTTGCCCAGTTTGGTCTGGCCAACTATAACTGGGGGAGGAACAGAGTTCAATTTTCTGTCTTCTCTGTACTGTTAAGAAAAACGCGCCCTTGAGGTAATTGCAACTGTTAAATGTCTCTGATCCCTAGAGATATGAATTTTAAATTGTTAGAAAAGAGTTAAAAGCGCTGAGAAGAAAAGAAAATGTCTTCGCCCAGTTTGATCTGGCCAATTAGGCTGGGTGAGGAACAGAGTTCAATTTTCTTTCCTCTCTGTACTTTTAAGAAAAGCCCAAGTTTAAGAGGGAATGTTTTAAGTTAATTTACAGGAAAAAGTTTGTTCTTACATTTACTGTATGTAAATACAAACATTTTTTTAATATTGCTCTTTTGTTATGTTTAATGGATGCCAATTCTCTGCTGAGATGGAAATATCTGTCCATCTTTTTTCTGAAGCATGTGAATCCAGTTTTTCTTCCTTCCTCATCTGTGATGTCTCCATTTTGTTATAATTGCTTTAATTGCAATACTGATGTGGTGTTGTTTTTTCTCAAACCCTGCCTGCAAGCTATCTACAAACCCCCCCCCTAATCTCTAATCCTTTTACAATCCCTTTCCTGGTAAGATCACCCAGCAAAAGGGGGAGGGGACCTTGTTCTCATGTCTTTCAGCCCTGCACACATGAGCAGAGCACATGGATCCAGATGCCTCCAGAGGAGACCTTCCATCTATTTGAGCCAGGAATTGGGTTTGAATCCAGTCCTCCACTGAAAGTCATCACAGCAACCAGAGTGGAGCAGACCTTCCCAAGCCTGACTGACCAGCCTTACCACCAAGCCTAAGGCCACCCAGCAGACATGAATGAAAGGACCCAGAGATGGACAAGTAAAGACCAAAAGACTATTTTCAATCCCCAGAATACAGCTGGAAAGACTATGGGGGGAGGGTGGAAATTCATTGTAAGGTTTTCTTTCTTTGCTTCATTTACAGAAATTCATTGTAAAGTTCCCTTTCTTTTCTCATTTATATTGTATTCAGTTTAATGTACTTATGTAAGAATTGTATTCTGGTGGGAGGGAAATTTGTCCAGAATGTCTGTATTGCCTGTATTTTAGAAAGTAGCTGCATACACAAGCGCACACAGAGACACCCCATTCAGAATTAGACTGAGGTTATCCCCTTCACCTACCTCCACACAAAGCTGCCTCTAGCTTGCTGCTGTTTTTTGTTTTGTTTTTTGTTTCTGCTCTGTGGCACTAAAGCCCAAGCAGTCATATCTCCCTGCTAATCCCATTGTGGATGGGACAAGTTCCCTCAGGCAATTTGCTCACTTGAAGAGCTAGCAGAAAGGATCTCCAAAACCCAAGCCCTGACTGTGACTCACAAATGATGCTGCCCAGTTGCCCAGTAAAGCAGGATATGTTGTACAGGTGGTCTCATGAGTAGGAGTCCCAGGGCTCATTGTGTGTAATTTTGCACACTGGTTAACCTCAATTTGGACTCACAAATCCTGAATGCACTAAAGTAAGAGCTAGGGCAGGTTCAAGAACCATCCCTTGGAAATGGGCAGCCTATAATTTAAAGGAAAACCATGGCTGTGAAAAATATTTTGGGACCTGTGCTTGCTTGAAATCTGTCTGGAAGCTCACAGAAAGTGATATCAAACATCTGAAAATAATTGGCATGGAAAATTGGATACTGTAAATTTCTTTCCAGAACTTTTGCCCTGGCTGCTAGACCTTCATGGTTGAAAGTTCTCCTTTTTGGAGCCACTGAAGGAATCCTTCTGCTGCCTCTATCAATACCTTCCCCTTTGCATCAGAGAAAATTAAAACCACCCATCAAGTCTCTCTGATCTGATCAAATGTTAATCTTTTTGTCAAAAACATGTGTGTCCCACTCACATGTTTTGGAAAAAAAAGGAGGGATTGTAGGAAGTTAGCACCTATCCCCCTCCTAGAGGAATGAACTATTTTAGGAAATATTTTAAAAGGCAGAATATTATATTTCCCTGGCTGAGAAATGGAGAAACAGTTTTTAGCAGAAAATAGACTACAGTAACTCTTAATAGCCCCCACCTTTGTCAATGGACCATTAAGACCAGAGCAAACTCACTCAGCCCCCCAACTTTGTCAACGGGCAGTCTATTCTACATAACAAAGATAGGATTAGCCCTCTGCCCATCTCACCACATGGCACCTGGGAAGATTGCATCAGCCAGCACTCAAACTAGCCTGGGACACAGACAAAGCCTACAGAGTTAGCTAAGACCCCCGCCCCCTGGGAGTCTGACAGCCAATGGGATACATTTCTTACACAGGAACAAGAAACTCTTTAGGTGGGGCCCAACAGAGAGTATAAAAACTCAGGCACTCTCAGCATCTCCCCCCTTCTCTTCTCTTCTTCTTCAACATCTTTGAGGCATGTGATCCCCCTTTTCCCCAGGACCTCAGACCATGTGGTCCTGCTGTCCACCATTAAACCATCTTTCCAAGCAGTCTCCATGCTTCCAGTGTCTTTTTCCCCACTTGGAACCGAACCCAGAAGGATATTCCTTACAACACTAGCATGGCTGAGTAGAAGAGTCACCTGATGCCTTTTCATTCTCTTCCCTGCTCATTGGATCTGATTTCTGCTGTACCCCAATACCTAAAGTCCAATAGGAAAAGGATCCCATGCTATAACAGGTACTGTCACTAAGAAGAGCCGAGGTGGCGCAGTGGTTAGAGTGCAGTACTGCAGGCTACTTCAGCTGACTGTTCAGCAGTTCAGCGGTTCAAATCTCACCGGCTCAAGGTTGACTCAGCCTTCCATCCTTCCAAGGTGGGTAAAATGAGGACCCAGATTGTTGGGGGCAATATGCTGACTCTGTGAACCGCTTAGAGAGTGCTGTAAAGCACTGTAAAGCGGTATATAAGTCTAAGTGCTATTGCTATTGCTATTGTTTCAGCCAGTAGGGACTGTCCTAGGAAATGAATACTTCCACTTTAACTGCTGTTGCCTTCTCAGACTGTTCCTAGTTCTTGTAGAAGGCACTGCTTTCTTTAAACCAAGAGTTCTCAAACACTACAGCTCATTGACCATCACTTTATGTTTTAGATTGTTCATTGACACACACCCAAATAATAAATACTTCCTTAACGAATAGTGCTACCCATCAATCCACTAATTACATTGGGGAACCCTGCTTTAAGCTCTCCTTGTCAGTTTGCTGCAGCTTCAGTCCATATAGACTTCTCCACAGTCTATAAGTTACTGCATGGCTACCCAGAATATCTGTGAATTTCAGAGTATATGGGGAAATAAGTGGCCCCATTCTTCTTTCCATAGGTACTTTGCTAGAAAAATAATGTTTCATCTTTTGGGGCTGCCAAAGCATCTCAGCTTCAACTCACAGCAGAAGTTGACTCCATCTCTCCACCATTGACTGAATAAATATTTCAGGAGTGAAAGTTTGGAAAGTACTGGATGAATAGTAATTCAATATTACTCACCTACCTTTGGTATTTATTTATTTATTAGATTTGTGACACACACACACACACACCCTTCATTTCATATACACGTTCTTTTATCCTATGCAGTAAATTACACAAGATAACTGGAGGTATTATTAGCCTCTTATAAATGCAGCCATATATTCTGTGAATACATCTTGCATATCTTCCGTAATGCATCAGATTAGTAAGGGGTTATTGGATGATCCCTGAATGCTTTGCTATTAACTCTGAACACCAAAATTGATTGAATCACACCCAGTTACAATCTGCTTTGGGATGCAGTATTTATGTTTATATTGAAAATACTGTACATCACATGGGAGAAAGGGAGAGATACCTAACTGAAAGCAAATTGAGATCTATATGAAATCTGTCCATTTTTTTTCAGTATCTAAATAGATTTCTTTTCAGCAGTGCAAGAGCTGCAGGATACATCTTGAAGCCAATATGATCTAAATTTAATATTGTCACAGCTTAATGTTATTAAAAATAAATCACAATCCCTCCAAGAATACCTCCAAGTATATTAAAAATTGGGTCCTTCCTTCCTTCCTTCCTTCCTTCCTTCCTTCCTTCCTTCCTTCCTTCCC